>JAYMSP010000051.1:0-101226 GCA_036897095.1 Plantago elongata
GAACTTGTCGATTTTATACATGAATTATCACAAAAGCTACAGATACTGAAAGCATAGCCACATACAAGCAAAAAGTTTCCCAGAAAAAAAAAATTATGTTTGCTCAAATATAAGTTAAAAACAGGGTACTCTAATTATGATTCTTAACAACTGTATGTACATCATCATATTACTTTTTCTCCTGTAGACTGGCAAAATCCAATATACTTATATCAATGTGGATAATTAGCATCATTGCTAGTCGAACATCACTTCTACTGGCAGCACTCAGCAGTATGCCAAATATCCCCTTTTCTTGGAAGAATTCTTTGAAAAACATGCCCTCAAGCAACCTGCAATTTCCCAGTCAAAACACAGCAGACTGATCAGTTTCTTGAACAGTCTCGAAAACCGAAAGTAAACATTTACAAAATCTCGAAAAGCAGCACGACCACAAACAGTTTATTCCATTTTGATATATTTGTAAAATATATTTATTTAGCTAGATTCTTCCATTTTAACCTAATATTGATGCAATGCAATAATCTTTTTCATTTAAGGAATCAATTACGGAAATAAATTGTACGACCTTCAACTATATGGTACAAAAGATGGCCATTAGATATAGAAGATTTTGACAAGGGAAAGTAGGAAACAGATTGGACAAATGCCAGATCAGTTTTCTATGTTTATGTTAGTCGAGGGACCAAAAAGGCAAACAGTCGTACCATAGCTAGGTCTTTTTCAGTCGATAATGGCTGGAGAGGTCTCAAGTTTGGATCATTTTCATACTTGAGCTATATTGCTTTGAATTGTGATTTCCTTGACCTGGTAAAGTTTAGAAGAAAAAGAGATTAAGTTGATGTTATCATACCATGTTCAAGAGTGGGAGCCTGAATATATGTGTACAAGAGCCAATCATTCTGTGAGTTTTAGCTAACCCAAATATATTTCTGAAGGATTAAGAGAGAAAAATAATTTTGTTCTCATGGAAAAATTGAGCATTTGCATCTGCACAAGAAATCATGTTTTACCAGTAAAACTGTTTCATCATCATCAGCATGCATCCACTTGAAGAAAAGTGGAAACATACGACTAAAATGAGCAACAAGTATGAAGCCGAGACAGTTAAGTAGCGGATCAATATGTTTCAGCCATGCAGTATGCCTCTCCTTGTTCCTCGGTTGCCTTTCCGAATGATTTAACATTTCAGCCAGCAACTTCTCATTCCTATGTATATGTCAACGAATAGAAATTAAGTCTATATGTTGTGGCCAGAAAATATTCATTGTCTTCTGAAATTACAAGGACAATTATCTTACTAATATAATATTTAGTTGCTAAAATTAAAGCTCTCTTTCACTTGTTTTTCACACAGGAATAATAGAAGACATAAAAGCATCGTGCAAAGTTTATACCATGAACTACGAGGATTGCTATGTTGAGTCAAAGTGACAAGGAGCACAGACATCTCAACTACATTTTTCCACTTAGTGTCATCGGAAGCAATATTTTCGCGGCAAGCATCGAGAATTACACCTGCATATCCACCAATCTCAGAAGTGCTTATCCTTCTTGCAAGGTGAATAAAGGTTATCATGCCCTGGCCCTGAAAGTTGAACCAGGGGAACTCACTCATACCCGTGATTGCATTTAATAATGAATCGTCAAGGGGAAAATAGCATTGAATCCAACACCATACATGCACAACAAGCTAGTTTTTAGAGTCTAGGCACTGCTCAAAGACTCATGACGATGTTGCTCAAACTTGGCATGAACAAAAACCAGGTCTAGCTCTAAACTTCTATATGGAGAAGACTGAACTAAACCTAAAACCAATATTTACGAGTCACAAGCAGCAAAATGAGAGGGAAAAAAAACAAAGGTAAGAACTAAGAACACCTCAGATATTGCAATATTTTCATCATATAGAAAAGTAAACAAGTTCATAACGTGCTGCCAACTATCTTTAGGGGAGAGAACTGTACTTATCACAGCTATTACAGTACAGTACAGAATAAACTAACAAACTATTCCACCGAGATACATCATTTTGGCTGTCAAGTATCCAGAAAACATATATTTTGCGGACAACCAAAGATTACAGCTGACACAGGATGTAAAGACAAAGCCAAATTTGCCATAGTTGCAACCAAGACTACTCTACAATATAAGAAAGCCACCAAAAACATACATCCTTAGACCAATAGCTGAAAGGACTTGTAACCGATAGCTTACTTTCACCTCCGGAGACCAGTGATCAAGAGCTGTGAGAGCACACGGAATAACCAACGGGCATAACTTCCCCAAATAAGGAGTATCTACCTACAAGAAAACCACATTGCATCAAATTCAAAACCATTCCCATACACAAACTCGGAAGAATCACAGATAAACAAATTAATTCACACCTGAGTAACAAGCCATCTCAACTGATGCGCAGCCAAGATAGCATAAGCCGAAACTGCATCATTCTCATCACTCGTATCAATCGCACTCTCCTTTATACTCCCTTTAACCAAAGGCAATACCTTTGGCATTAACTCAACCTCTTCTCCCTCTCCAAAACACAACCACTCAAGTCCAAATCCAAGTCATGGCATTTCGTCGAACATTTGGCATGCATCGACTCATCATCAAAGTATGCCCCCGCAAACCCTTGAAAGGCAGCGACTGCCGAAACGGAGAGAGATCCCCGGACCCATGAAAGGTGCTGGGAAGTGGAGGTTGAGGCAGAGGCTAAAGCAGCACATCACATGGTGAAATCTTGGATGGTGATTGGAGGTCCGAGAAGGGATTGGAGTGAGGATTTGATGGAGACGTGTGGTGTGGGTTCGGGAGAAGTGTAGGGGGTTCCGGAGAGGGAAATTTGCAGGGTTTGGGAGTGTAATCTGGAAAATTCAATCAATTAAATGTTAGATGAATTTGAATTGATAAAAAAACAACAAACTGCTAGCAGCTCTATTGATGAATTTGAATCGGATGTAAAGTGAAAACAAGTATGTTTTTTACCGGAGTAGATTGTCTGCCATAGTTTTCGACATGGAAATTGGAAGCAGCTCTGTTGATTTTTAAAGCTAACCAGTACTGTGTTCAATTGGAGAAGAAGAAGTTAAAATTGGGGCTAAACGACATCGTCGAAGGCAATTCAGACTGCCCTAATTTTAATTCTAAGCTGACTTGAATAATTAAGTACATGTGTACAAAGATAACCGACTCCCGTGCATCACAACAAGCTCCCTCATGAGTGGTTTATTATGACCGCGATTACCCCAGATCGACCAACAGGTCATGACAAAATATTGAAATGCTCCTTTCGCAAGAAGCTTTGTACCTCGTTTGGAGTGTACGCGCGATTAAGCTCCCGATTGGCCTGCTCGTCCACTCTAGCTCCCACAGTACTCACAATGTCTTAAATCTCTGCCTTTTTGAGGTTCCTGAACTTATAAATCTCACCAAAATACCTGTTCACAATCTGTCCCATACCCACCTGATCCGAAACAACAACCCCATTCGTAGTCTGAAGTTCATAAATCTCGTTCTTATCCCTACACCGAGAAGCATGTGAGTGGCAGAATGTATAAATAAAAATGTTACGTGAGTGGAGATCTGACAAAGGCTTGGCTCGATTCGTTAAGGTTCGAGTTCGGCTTATTCGAGACGGCAACGAGTCGAGCTCGAGTCTCATTTTATTCTTGTTTATCTACCTGAGTTGGACTCGGCTCGATAAGGCTCGTTAAAGTATATAATTTTAATAATAAATCTATATGTTAAATTATTAATACAATTCCGCCCCTATAAAAGAACAACAATTTGTTTATTCACGTCTTTTTGGGAAAAATAGAAAGTAATTAAGAATTGAGTGGCAATATTGTAATAAAAAGTGAAGGGGTAGGAGTGTTATTGTAATAATGGAAAATTGTATATCTTTTGGTGAAAGTCTAAAACGTAAAATTGTATCTCTTCGAGAGACAGGAGAGTATTACTTTTAATAGATAAGGTTCATTATCTTTTTTAAGTTGAGCCTCTTTTTTCTTTTACTTGGTTTTGTTCACGAGCCCAACTCAGTTGAGTTCGAGTCGGTATTATAATATTCTATTCAACTGGTTTAGGTGCACTATGTATAATGTATTAAGCCAAATATTCCCTTTTTTGGGAAGAATTCTTTGCATGCCTTCGAGCAATTTCACAGTTAAAAACACAACAGATTGATTAGTTTCTTTAACAGTTTCGAAAATCGAAAGTAAAATGAGCATTTACAAAATCTCGAAAAGTAGTACGACTATGAAGAGTTTCTATTTCCATTTTGATATAAATTAATTTTGTTAGATTCTTCCATTCAACTTAATATTGATGCAATGCAATAATCGGGATTGTATGTTATACCGCTTGAGCGGTCAACTTCCCATTTAAATTGAATTTTTTATAAAAAAAAATGATTTTCAATTGGAATAAGCACATTAAAATTCTATTTTAAACCATCTTTAAATAACCGGTACGACATTCAACCATATGTTTCAAAAGATGGCCATTAGATATAGAAGATTTTGACCAGGGAAACAGATTGGGCAAATGCCAGATCAATTTTCTATGTTTAAGGGACCAAAAAGGCAAACAGTCGTACCATAGCCAGTTCTTTTTCAGTCGATAATGGTTGAGCCAAGTTCGGATCATTTTCATACTTGAGCCATATTCCTAATTTGTAAAATGTTTAAAATTCAAAAGAATATGATATTTTTGACTCAATGGTTGATCTTAGCTTCACTAGAAGGGGAAAACCTGAGGTGGATTTGCCTATAAACATGCTAACTAAATTCCATCAGTTAATGTTTACCATCCTATCCGTGGGTTGAAATCAAAGAACAACCTCTCATTATCCCAAAAAAAAAAAAAAATCGTCCTTCCACACTTCTTCCCTGCCTTCGTCGTCGTCCTCCTCTCTGCAAGGTGGGCGGCGAAGATTTAATTTTCCGTTTCCATATCCCCTCCTGGATACCAAGAATTATTATAGCCATGTCTCTCCTGGAGATTACCATTATCTCTGCGCAAGACCTTCCACCCGTATCCAAAATGTTGCGCACCTTCACAGTGGCATACATGCACCCTGACCACAAGTTGACCACCAGGGTCGATCACCACGGCCATACGAATCCCACATGGAATTACAGGATCGCTTTCCATGTTGACGAAAAGTTCATCAGGCAAGAATCATCTTCCATCACAATCGAGATCTATAATGTAGCATGGTTAAGGGACCTTCCTATAGGTACAACTCACCTTTTCATCAACAATTTGTCACCACCCTTGCACAAAAATCCAAGCTTTCGCCGGGTTTCCCTCCAAATTGCTCGTCCATCGGGCCATTTGCAGGGTAATCTAAACCTTGGTGTCCAGCTTATTCCAAGTACCATTCCAGGATGTGAATTGAACTTGGGACCAATGATACAAAGTGACGAGGCTTTATACGAAGACGAAAAGGTTCATGCCCTGGACCAGCCCAAAAGCGAAAAAATCATCGAAGAGTATCTGGAGGATCAAGTAAAGAATCTTCCAGGAATACAAATAGCACCGGTCGGAAGCGAAAACATGAGCTCTTCTACCAGCAAGACCGGGCCTGAGATCGAATCGAGGACCGCAATAAGCACTGCCGCAAACTCTCTATTCTCAGCTATGCGGCCAATACCAACGGAGGTAGCAGAAGAATTGAGAAAGGGAGTGTATTCAAATGAATGGAACGATTACGGAAGCTCCATATTTGAGAATTGGACAGAACCAAATAGCAGAGAGGAAAATCACATGCTGCGATCCAGAAGCGGGAGATGGATAGAAGAGGACCAAATACCCCTGAATCCAGAAAAGAAGCGGATAGCCGGGGATCAGATCCCCCTGAAGCCTGAAAAGAAACCGAGCCATCATCATAAAAGACGCCCTGAGAGCCGAAAAGGCCTAATGTCGTGCTTTGGAAATGCATACGGGTTTCAGTTCAGTTTCATATGCGGATCCAAAGCGATGAAGAAGAGGAAGATGAACAGGAACATTAAAAATAAGTTTCATAAGGTTGACGTTCCGCAAGAAAACACACACGGCTTTTATGTGTGAGTTGTCGATGAGGCCTGTAATTTTAGTTTGAATGACCTGCAGGCTCAAGAAGTTAGTTCTTATATTTCTTGCCAGGATCAATTGGAATTCTTTTATTTTTGTTCATTTTTCAAACTCTGTCAGATTTCATATGGCAGAATATTGCTATTATCAGATCCAGTGACAGAATAATTGTCTCACATGGTTTGTGATTGTAATAAAAATTGGAGTAGGATATATGTACAATAATGTATATAAATCAAAAGCTTTCTCCTCATTTTTAAACTACAAACATGGCGATAAATTAAGTAACAATCGGAAATCCTATGCATATAAATGCAAATGATGACATAACTGGAAATACCATAATCCTAGGAAAGCATGAACTGAAAATTTAATTTAGCAAGACAGTTAATCATCCAAAAATATTGTAAAAGATCAATGTGAAGAATTTAATCGGTTATTCTTTTTTTTTTCCCATTGCTCCCAATAGTACGGTATTTTTCCTTCGACGATTCCTCCAAAGACTTGAGCTCCATTTTCCATTTTCATCCACTCGAATAATAGTATAAGCGTATTATTTTCATCCTTTTCAGGACGAACTATATATAATTGTTACAAACTTACAAGTATATAAATCCAATTGTATAGTTCTAATAATTACAATAATAAAAGAATCCTAATTGGATTATACAAGTGCCGGCCACAAAAACTAACAGATTGATCTAAAGCAAATCAATCGGGTACATGAAGTGACGGAGAAAAAATATACTCCCACAATAATATAATATAAGTAATTCAATAATCTTTTTAAGTATTATATTAATAAATTATAATTTAATTATACTTCCAATACTTATAATGAAAAGAAGTACGTAACTTAGTCAAGAAATAAGACTAAAATGATAGTATTCAGGTCTACGCACTACATCAAATCCAAAATATTCTACTCCCTCTTTATTCCGGAGAACTTTACTCATTTATCATTTTTCATCCGTTTCACATAACTTTATACATTACTGAAAAAGAAAAAAGAAATTATACCCCACCACGAAAAAATTATAAACTATCTCAACTTTACATATAAATTACACATTTGTCATTTTTGGCTCATTGTTGTTCATATCGGCAAATTCTGACGCCATTTTTAGTCGCTGGAGAATTATGACGAATTAGACCTAGAAAACGTTCCAACATTGAATTTCGGCTCCAGGGGTATACCCGCGTCCCCGGAAAACGATCCTAGGCGGGGACTGGGGGGGATTTGCCCGTCCCAGTGAAGAAAAATAGTAAAATTAGTCTATTAACTATACTTAGTTGGCACACGTAATATCAAATTTAAAAACTTATTAAATTCAATACTCTAACTATATGTGGTTGACACAAACCGTGTCAAATTTAAAAGTTATGCAAATTTAGTCCAGATAGTTAATGCTATTGGCAATCATCATGATAACCTCAAAATTAGTGGACCAAATGTGAATTTTCATCAAAATTTGTCTTCATGACTAACAACAACAATTCTTACCTTAAATTTGTTATTTTTGTAAACACCATAACTTTTTTTAAAATATTTAAAAACTTCTAATTAATCATCTTAATATGAAAAAAAATACTTCATTACACAAATTACGTACAAAATGAATTTGATGTTATCCAAAACTAAAAATTCATGAAATGAGAATCTTTGTTACTATTGTTTAATAAGATTTTATTATTTTCTTTATTCTTTATTTTCCTTCTGTCTTTCAATTATAAGCTACATAGATTAAACATTGTTGATCATGTAATTTTCATAAGTATATTTGGTGGCAAAAGTTATTTTAGCCATTACATTTGTGGTTATGATACTATTTGATTACAAGCCCCACATTGTGCTATTTTTGTACATCAAATTTACCTAATTTTTAAATTTGATATTGTTTGTACCAACCATATATAGTTAATTCACTAAATTTATCAATCACGCATAGTTAAAAGGAAAGATTACAAAAACCTTTTTAAAAAAGAGTGAAATATATATCAAATACATTCATCTTTTTCTGAAAACTCTATGCAGTTAGTTGATTCCGTTAGTCAACGTTAGTTAACACTTTAAAAGTCAACTTTTTCAATTTTTAGTTAAAAAAATTAATTTCTAAAAATTTCAAAATAAAAAATTAATTAATATAAATTAATCCATAAAATTATAATTCTTAAAAATTACTACACAAATTCCTAATTCTTCTTCATCTTATTTAATCAACCATGGTGGATCCAAAAAATCCCAACTGAAGAATGAGGCAAGAAAGAGGGATCTGGGAGATGAATTTCTTCCAGCTGGGCCGGGCTTAGAGAAACCGGTCCGTATCTTGGCTTGGCAATTTTTGCTGCCATGGCGGTTTCCGATTGATTCTCTTTGCTTGTTGTTACAGATCTGAGCCTACTTTCTAAACAAAAAGAACAAAAAACAAACCATGGTGAATTCCTAATTCTTTTTCTTCCGTCTCTCAATTTCAGGCTACAATTCGGTCTCTCCTTTCAAACATGTGTTCAAATTGGCGGTTAGTAGTGGTGAAAATGATGGTTGGAGTTTGTGGAAAATGATGAGACTATTTTATAGTTTATTAAAATTAGGGCGTATTTTGGTAAAAATAGTATTTAAGTATTTTGGAAATTGTGTGAGCTAATCTATACTAATCAAATTTTTTTTAATTTAGAAAATGATTTTTTGTAGTATTTGAAGAATTTTTATTTTTTTATTTTTTAAAAATATCGACCTTTTAGGATTGACTTCGTTGACCGAGCTCCGTTAGTTGACTCTTAACGGTAATGAAAGACGAATCTGAATTTAAGGAGGTCTGATAGAGGAAAAATTAAAGTGGTAAAAGATATAGAGTTTTTTAGAAAATATGATATTTTTAGGGAGGTTTTTTAAATCATCTCTAGTTAAAATACTAAATTTGTCAAATTTTCAAACAATAGTTAAGAGAGCAAAATCTGCCATTTTCCCTCCCAGTGATTCCCAGCTCCACCTAGCTTAATTAAACTTATCTTGTTTCCTTGGAGTACAGAAATATGCATCTTGTTGTTTTGTTTTGAATAAATGATCCAATTCCATTCCATCCATGTTATTCTATGGAATTTATTTTTGGTTCAGGAATACCATTCGTTTGTCTGTTCTAATTTTTCTAATAAAGCATGAAGTATTAGTTCCGTTGTGATATCCTTACATTAAGATACTTGTGTTACTTTCTAAGCCCTGTACTCATTTTTCATTATTATTAGCATTAGTCATGCAACTAGTAGTAACGACCCACCACGCTAATCACGATGCCCAGCATTCTCTATAACATTCCATAAATGAAAAATATTAACTAGACCAGAGTTATCTAATTTTAAATATTTTGAGGAGCTCAGGAGGATAAACTAGAGGAATTTAATCTTTAATATCTTGGGATTATTTTTTATTTTGTTTCGGGAGTGCTTTGTGCCTTAAGTCTCGGTGAGAAGTATCTTGTATATTTTGAAGAGTCTCGTGACACACAACTCAAGTAACTAGCCACTGCGATTTAGTTTTCAATATCCTGAGGGACCTCGATCACGTCTTAAATTAATTGCCAAGTAACCTGAAAGATGGCATAGGTGGAGGAATGTGATTAAGAATGGGTCCGGAGTGGATTTATGGTGTTTTTGACACCACCGTTGTCGTGTTAGTCGTGTCCAAATACTATCCAAAAAACGACTTAAGTGTCGTGATGGTTGATGTATGTTTATACCAAACTAGCACGCACACAAATGTGAACATCGGTAACATAGACACTACTAAATTGGTACACATGAATTGACGGTGAATTTTATCCTAGCATGAAACTGTTCGTGAGATCGTCTTTCAGTCTTTGGAGATGTTAGTAGTAACGGGTGCAGAAGTTGCTGGCTGAGGTGTGGATGTGAATTGGGATTAGTGTGTTTCTATTGTGTGTAATTGTTTACATTTTTCTGGAGAAGTGGTTTAGAACTTGCACTATGGTTGAAGACGTTATTTATTTATGTTTGTTTCTTTTGTAACTCCTCTTAATGTTCGATTCTTATTAATAAAATTTTGACCGATTCAAAAAAGATGAAAAATATTAAAGTTAAAATGAAAAATATAAAGAGAAACGATACAAACTATATATATAACCTATTTAGGGATGCGTTATTTTATATAACCCCATTATTTTCGTCTATGTTAGCAGTTTGCTCAACCCAACTTTATTGTAAAACTTAACTAATTGCTATTCTCACCTAAAACTCATGTCTAAAAATAGATTGATGAATGGTAGTGAAGAAAATGAGGGACTAATAATTTGAGGCCAACCAATTTGAAGGGGAATTCAACTAGAAGAAGCAATGGTCTAGAAACATCAACACAAACAAAACTCCAAATAATCTTTGCAACAATGCATCTCCAACAGAACAACTCCAGACTTTCTCTAACTCTCTTCTTGATCCTACCTCCTTAGGCCTTCTAGCCTTGTCGCGGCTGGAGGATGGATCCAACTATTCCCACCTCTACCGCCTCCTCCACCGTGACCTCCTCCTCTTCCGCTGTTTCCTCTCAAGGAACGACACCTTTCCAGATCCTTGAAATCAGCGTCATATCAGCTCAAGACTTGGCTCCCCTCACCAAATCCATGCGTACATATGCTGTCACGTGGATTGACCCTAGTCGAAAGCTCAAAACCCTGACGGATCAAAATGGCAGCACAAATCCTACGTGGAACCAGAAGTTGGCATTCCGTGTGGACAACAAGATACTTCTTTCAGAAGATAAAACTGTTACGGTGGAGATTTATACGACCACATGGTTACGTGATGTCCTTGTGGGGACAGTCAGCGTTCTTATGAGCGATCTAATAACACCTTCAGCCAGAATTGCACATAATTATCCCAAAAACACGCGTTTCGTTGCACTACAAGTACGGCGGCCATCAGGCAACCCTCAGGGAATGCTAAACATGGGAATAGCCCTGCTAGACAGCACGATGAGAAGTATGCCGTTGCATAGCTTTGTCAGTAACTCCCCTGGCGAGAATTTGAACAATGAAACAGAGGAAAAGCTAAATTATCTCCACATGGAGCAACAAGAAGCTGATAATGGGGAAATAAATTCAAAAGTCCATTTGTGGCGCTCGTTAAGCGTAGGATCGGAAGTGAATAATGAAGATTTTCCTCTGAAAGGAGGATCGGTGGTGAATGGGTCGATGGTGAACGGTTCAGAACTATCCTCTGATATAGGTCCATCAGCTTCAGTTGTGGCGGCTGAAATGGCAATGAAAAAACAACCGTTGCCAGCAGTGCCAAGGCCATCAAACCAAAGAAAATACGCAGAGGAGACAGGGAGCTCAATACTGGAGGAACTGACAATGGAGGAAGCAAAAGCAAAAGGTTTCAAACTGACATCAACAAGAGACAGGTGGAAGAAGCAATTGTCAATGAAGTGCAATCAGAATGACAGTGGTTCTGATATGTCAAGCAGCCGCAGGCATTCTAGGAGGAACTCAGACGGAGGTTTGTTCTCGTGTTTTGGAAATGCATATGGGATTGAGTTCACCATTGTTTGTGGAGCCAACAACAATGGCAGCGGTAAAAATCTGAATAGTGGCAGCAGGAGTAGAGTAAAGAAGCCGTCTAGTAAAGCCAATTCGGCATAGCTTATTTATTTAGCAATTTGTTCATCAAATTTTGTTGCAATCTTTCAACGTTTTAGATAAGTTCTGCACCATTCAAACATTTAAGATAAATCAGAAATGTCAACAATCTTGGCCTAAACTCTTACAGATAAAACGACTGTCAGAGGGTAGCGTGAATGTAACAAGAATAACTATTTGAATAACAGCAATTTACTGGTTCACGCATATGTACATTAATGCTACAATACTTGGAAGCAATGGCATAACCCCAAATTGCAAATTCCCTTCACTTTGGTATGAAGAAATTCAAAAATAATATGGAGGACCCTCTAAATTACAGAGGGACTAACTACTAAGGGCATTGTTAATCGTTTAAAGCATCAATTATGAGCATCCGAAAACAGGGAGAACTTACTTTTAGTTACATTGAACTTTACATATACAGAAGATATAGTTATGCTTCTGCAGTGTTTATCTTTCTTCTTCAACTTGTGTGGGCTACAGACATCAGAACCGGAGTCTTAGGATCGAATATGGATATTTTTGTAGGCTCTAACATGTTGTCTTATGTTTTCTTCTTTAATGCAATCTGGTATCTGAATATTTGTTTGCAAAATAGTCATAAGTAGCGCAATGTGTGCGAGTTTCACGTACAATAAAATAGTTATATGGTTATTCATGTTTTATGGGACTTTTTTGAATTCTTGTGCTTATAAATCGGACAAAGTAGTGAATGTATTTATTAGAGAGTTCATTCTGAAGCTGATGATATGCTGATATGAGAGAACCTTTACATGAATGTTCTCAATTTATTACCTTTGCAACATTGGTCTATCAAGAAAAGTTCTTGGTTTAGTAATCTACTAATCTAACATACTAAATCAGAACTGGACAGCGAGCAACTTTACTCACAGTAGTATATCGGCTCTGGAAACTCAGGATTCTTTGTCCTTGACCCTGAAACATCTTGTCGTCTGTGCATCGAATCGAGAACTGCAAGCGGATTACCATATCAATCTCGTGGATGATGCTGTCTTCTTTCTTTAGTTTCAGTCAATGGTTCTTCATATTTACTATTGCAAATCATCATATGATTATACACACAGAAGATGGGGAATCCTTTAAGAATTACATATACATTTGTCAAGTAATCAATCAATCCACCATTGCCATACCTCCTCCGTTTCCTAAATGAAAACCTGAAACAGGGGACATACAACAGAACCCAAAGCAGAAAAACATGGAAAAAGAAAGAATCTATCCACTAATCTTTGCAGCGATTCATTCCTATTTTTACATCTAGCATAAAGACATCATCTCCGGATGTTCACTTCTTCCATCCACCTCTTAATTTATCAACATTCGTTAAGAATATAATTCCGATAAGGTGATTTCATTGCCATAACCCTCTCCATTTTTCTTCCTCCGCCCATTGTTGTTCCCACAAACTATTGTGAACTCGCATCCAAAAGCCAAGCAGGAAAAGAGGCCTGAACCACTGTTATTGTCCGCTGTTTTTCTTCTTCCCCGGGTATGCCTCCTCTGTCTCCTATTATTGTTTTCAAGCCTTTGGTATCTGTTGTCAAATTTCGGAGGTATATCCATTCGCCATCGGTCAATCTTCGACTTGAATTCCATGCTTGATTCCTCCACTCTCCAATCCTCTAGAACTGAGCTCCCAGGCTTCGGTGGTGGGCCCAACTGGGTCGGGTACAACCCCATTGCCACAGCTGCAGCCACTACCGAGGGTGAAGGCCCCACATCCGAGTTGCAAAAAGATTCGTTCACTATCGAACCACCATTAACCACCGGACCACCATTGACTATCGAGCCAACACCGTTCACTATTGAACCACCACCACCACCACCATTAACCACTGAAACTGGTTGGTAATTCACTATAGATCCATTAGGCTGGGGAATTCTCTGTTTCACATCCGTTCGGCCCTGCTCCCTCTTTAAGTTGATGTTATCACTTAATGAACGTCGTAACTTAACCTTCTCGTCCGACGTTATTAGTTTTGCTATATCGACTGCTCCAGTTGTTGGAGAGGCGCTGTACACATCAGATAATGGCATGCTCCGCATCGTGTTGTCTAATAAGGAAACACCCACGTTAAGAATTCCCTGAGGCCGTCCTGAGGGGCGTCGTACCTGCAATGCAACAAACCTGCGGCTAGAAGACTTCTCCTGGCGGATTTCTGGTGGTATCAAATTTTTTATCATCACACGAACTGAACCAACAATGTTGTCACGAATCCACCCCACACTCGAAATCTCAATCTTCACCGAAGATGTATCCGAATTAAGGAATGTCTCATCCACCCGGAACACAAGCCTGTCATTCCAGGTCGGGTTGGTTCCGCCCTGATCATGAGTTTTGGTTCGGAGCTTGCGATCAGGGTTGACCCAGGTGACGGCATAGGTTTTCAGATTCTTGGACCCTAGTGACAAGTCTTGGGCTGAGATTATGGTCAGCTCCAGGAGCTGGAAGGGAACCTTGGACATGTATATGTACAAAGGAAGGACTTGATCGACGTGGTAATCAATAACCGGTCAGATTTGTGAGTTCCACGTGATCACCCGTCCTCCTCCGATCTATCGGGGACGACGAGCAAGACGGCCACAAATCCCGAAGTTATGCAGGAGGGCGGAGATGAAAATATAATGTGATGATCAGGTGGTTTTAGGTGAATACGTAGCAAAAAATTGTAGGGAAATGCACTTGTTTTGTGCCTGACTTTCTTTTGCACCACCATTTTTTTTCAACAATAATTAGTTAGTTTTGACTGGTTTTCCATGTTTTTTGGTTACAAGATCTGGAACCTGATTTTACCATCATTGACCAACTCATATCATACAAGAATGAATATATATCGGACGACCGTTAATTATGTTCCCGATTCTAATCCACTTTTAAACTCGATCCACA
The DNA here is from genome assembly GCA_036897095.1 of Plantago elongata. Classification (NCBI taxonomy): domain Eukaryota; kingdom Viridiplantae; phylum Streptophyta; class Magnoliopsida; order Lamiales; family Plantaginaceae; genus Plantago; species Plantago elongata. The sequence continues at coordinate 14,644 of JAYMSP010000051.1, forward strand.
CCTAATCGAATAATTACTTACTCCGTCTCATTTAAAATGAAATATATTTTTATTTTGGACAATAAATCCATAGTACAACTTATTTTTCCCCATCCACTATTGAACTAATATACCTTTTTATCTTAAATTTATTTTTAGTCATTTATTATATATATTTTTAAAAATTATACGTTTAAAATTTGTTTTGTTTGTAATGGGACGGAGGGAGTAGTTAATGTAGGAGTTTGGACTTTCGGGATCTAACAAAATCAGAATCGGTAACTGAAGTGTAGAGGTGCTAAACCTGCACCATGTTTTATTTGTTTGGTTCGATAACAAATAACTTTCGGTTTTATGAATTTCTATAATACGGTTAGAATTAATAATTGTACTCAATTCGAATCCACTTTACAGTATGTGTCTGAGGCCTGCACATGTACACCCATTTTAACTTTTTTTAACATAGTATTAAATGAATTTTTTTGTTGGATGGAAATTCAAACATAAATACAATTTAATATAGAATTACATCCCTTTGCAAGTTATTGAATTAATCTACTCTTATTACCAAAATAAAAATTAAATTAATCTACTCTTGATTTTGATTTAATTAAGAATTATAGGTAATTGAAGAGCTAGACAATATTCCAATGACAGATGAGTATCTATAGTTTATATACCACATTTTTTAATATAATGTGCCGACAACGAAGTATATCTCAGTTGATAATACGATTCAACTCTAATTAATAGATTGAGTTAAACGATATAATTTGTATAGAATAGTCTGTACTCTGTAGACCATGCATTCTGGATGGATAATTTAGATCATATGTACATGTCCCTGCCGACCTTTATGGACTTTTCTTATGGTGACATAAGCAATAGTACTAGCAGTAACATAGTTATAATTGAAATCCGCCACAAAGCTAATTAATTAGTCATCTAATGAATTTTAACGTTAATCTATAGTTGTGTACGTAGATGATTACAGAAAATAATAATTATCTACCTTTTCCAACTATGGTGTTGCAAAATTTGGTGTCTAGTTTATTTTATGTATATGTTATAATTGATATTGATCAATTAGTTGTTTGATCATAAATGTAAATTTAGACAACGAAGACAGTTCAGTTGGTAAACCAATTCTCCTCTAATTAATAAATTAAAGTTTGAGATAATTTAATCGTTTAAAAATAAAATTCATGCATGTAAATTTTCTTCCCCATTAAAAAGCAACCTCTAATGATTAGGTGTAAGAGGTTTAAGACCATTTCCCAATCCTATTAATCTTAGTTGATAGGACAATAGTTGTAGGATGACTATAACCTTTTCTAATGTCATCCTCAAATATATCTTTAAATGATTTACTATTCTAAATATAATTTTTTTTTTATCTTTTATAAATTTCAGTTGATCTATTTCTATTATAAAAGTGTGAAATAAATTAGTGGACCCCATAATTCCTCTTTAAAATAATCTGAGGAGGATTTAAATTTGAACAATATGTTAGAGAGTCCTAAATTATTTTATGGACAATAACTTAAACAAAATTCCTGAAATTTTGATATTTTCACCTATAATTTATTATTTTATTCTAAATATAACAATAAGATTTATTATAAGATTCCTACAACTATTGGTGTAAGACTATGCTCTTTTAAATTAATATTTACTAAACTGAATTGAATTAAAGTAAATTAAAATATATATTATAATTAAATTGAACTAGACTGAATTAAAATAATTTTAAATAATTTTAAGAGAACACAGCCCAAATACCTATCATATTCTCCATCTTCTACCATTATTATGAACCAAGCTAGATTAGATATTTAGATATTATTTATTACTGGCATACATATAAAGACTTTGAATCCACGTCAAGTTGAACTAACACAAATTAACTTGCCAATATTCTAACACGTTGCTCTCCTCTCACTCAACCTCAATTTCCAAAACAATAGTAGTAAAAGCACAAACAAGCACAAACAAGCAGCAAAATTCCATTCACTCAGTTAACTACTGCTTCTTTTTCTTGCAAGAAGAAGAAGAATAATCGAATCTTTTCTCTTTTATTCCGTTTATTATTACCCTTTGTTCTTCTTCTTCTTTGCCTTCTTTCTATAAACTATTCCACTTGTACTGCAACTTTCTTCTTCAGAGACACAAGTGTGTTTGTTTGTTTGTTTGTGGACTTGCCTCTTTGGGTTAATTTCTTTCCAAATTAACCATGTTTGGGCTGTGGGAGTGTTGTACATCGTGCGGTGAAGATGTGTACGGGGAGATTTTGGATGAACCAGAGCCTTTTCATCTGCCTTCACCTCTCCCACAATGGCCCAAAGGTAACTTCGAGTTCTTGCTCACTTTATTTACTTGTCAAGATTCAATTTTTATTGTTTATTTTCATCTCAAGGTTTTGACTTTGCTTGTAATTGCAATTGGGTTTAGCTTAGCTGCTCTGTTTTTGTGCTTTCTGTTTCGATCATTTGCAGTTTAACTGTTTAAGGCCTTCTTGGAGTAGGTAGTTTCTGGCTCAACTGTATTTCGTACTGATCTGTAATTTAGAAATTTTATCGTGTGCTTCTTTTTTAACTTCTTCATTCAAATTCTCTTATGTTCTTTTACCTCTTCTTTATACTTTTCTTTCTTTTAAACTGTGAAAGAACAAATTAAGCTGCTTTTGTTGACTAATTGTTTTGGGCGTGTATTTTGTTGAATATTCAAATAAAGGAGAGAAGTCTCTTACAGTTACTGAAGAAAAAAAGAGGAGGAGGAGAAGTGGGTTTTGATTAAAGCTTAGGCAGTGAGGAGAACATGGTGTACCTATACTTTGTAGTTCATCTAAATCTAGAGGACTGTAGTCTGTAGATGTAGGTTATCCATCAAAACTTTATTCAGTCCATTACTTAGCTCAAAGTCCCAATCTTAGGTGTTTGGCGTTTACTCGAACCTCGAACGTATAGAAAGTAAGGATCAAGTAGTCTGAGAAGAGAGTTGAGTTGTAGAATGTAGTTCATGACTAAAGCGTTCCACTGGAGAGTTCTATGTAAGTTTTCATCTCAACATGTTAATTACCTGAACTGAAGGTTCAGTAAATACTATCGCGTGTTTTCCGTGCACTACGTTACGTAATAGATTGGGGAGTCTGTATGGAAATTTCCGTTTTCAGTAGGACGTGACAGTTATGGGTTACCTAATAAACTTTGTCTCAGTGAGCTTGCTGTCTCAGATTTTTAAAGAAGACCATGGGATAAGCTATCTGATCATTCTAGAATAGGCCTATATTGATCTGTTCTTCATTTGAATTTGTTTATTATTTGCTAAATCGACCTGTATTTCTAGGTGCTGTTAACTGAGGTTTATCTTTTACAGGTAATGATTTTGCCGCTGGGAAAATATGTTTAGGAGAAATTGAAGTAATTGAAATAACCAAGTTTGAAAAAATATGGAGTTGCAGTCCATCACGCGGAAAATCTGAAGGGGCCACCTTCTACAAACCTGTAGAAATCCCAGATGGATACTATAGCCTTGGTGACTACTGTCAGCCAAGTAACAGAAATTTGAGAGGCTATGTACTTGTTGCCAAAGACTTATCCACTGATTCTACATCAAGCTCACCGGCTCTTCAAAAGCCTCTTAGTTACACTTTAATTTGGAATTCAGATTCTCAGAAGAACGGATCTGGTTACATTTGGCTGCCAAATCCACCTGAAGGTTATAAAGCAACGGGCTATGTGGTCACCACCAATCCCGATGAACCGGACCCAGAGGAAATAAGATGTGTTCGAACTGATTTGACTGGAACCTGTGAGGTTAGTGAATCTATATTTGACACAAACTCACTCTCTGTAAAGGACCGGTTTTATGTTTGGGATATGAGACCTTGCGACAGGGGAATGTTATGTAAAAGCGTACCTGTAGGTACGTTTTTTTGCAGCAATGAGACTCCAGAAAATGAACTAAGTATTGCTTGTTTGCGAAACTGCGATTCTTCCCTTGTTGCAATGCCAAATCTTGAACAAATTCACGCACTCATTAAACACTATGGACCTACACTGTACTTCCATCCAGATGAAACGTACTTGCCCTCGTCAGTTTCTTGGTTCTTCAAAAGTGGAGCTCTCTTGTACAAAGAAGGGAGTAATAAGGGATTGACAATCGATTCTAAAGGCTCAAATCTGCCGCTTGGTGGCATAAATGATGGAGAATATTGGCTAGATTTGCCGGTAGATGATGACAAACAAGATAATGTCAAGTGCGGAAAACTTGAAACTGCGGAGCTTTACGTTCATGTGAAGCCCGCTTCTGGTGGTACTTTCACCGACATTGCTTTTTGGATATTTTGTCCGTTCAATGGTCCATCATCCTTAAAAGCCGGAGTATTCACTTATACGTTTGACAAAATTGGGCAACATGTTGGTGACTGGGAGCACTACACTCTCCGTGTGAGCAACTTCAACGGAGAGCTTTGGAGTGTTTACTTTTCGGAGCATAGTGGAGGCGAGTGGCTTGACGCATCTGAATTGGAGTTCATCGAGGGAAACAAGGCCATTGTGTATGCATCAAAGCACGGGCATGCAAGCTTCCCACACGAAGGCTGTTACATTCAGGGTTCTACAAAACTCGGAATCGGAGCTAAAAATGATTGCGCAAAAAGTAAATATGCTGTGGATTCTAGCAGTAAGTATCAAATCATGGCGGCTGAGTACCTCGGAGGAGACATCATCGAGCCACCTTGGTTGCAGTACATGAGAGAGTGGGGCCCAACCATCGTCTATGATTCAGTGTCTGAACTTGAGAAGATACTAAAACACCTTCCTTTTTTCGTTAGGTTTTCAGTGCAGAATCTGATAGAACTGTTTCCTAACGAGCTTTACGGAGAAGAAGGCCCAACGGGGCCTAAGGAGAAGGACAACTGGCTGGGCGATGAACGTTGTTAGCGGTTGTACCTGGGGTGGAAACCGTAATTCATAGGGGCTTGCTTGTTTCATGGAGGCAAACCAGCATTCTTGAGGTCTGCATTTTTACATGTAATGTAGTAGAAGGAATGAGGACTGTTGGAAAGTAGATTAGTATTCTTAGTGTTAGTAATTAAAATACTTAACATTATTATTGAATTATGATTTATTATTTTATATATATATATATATATGTATATATATATATATATACGTGCACGATTTGATGAATGAGAAGAGATAAGGAAAAGTTATTTCTGATAAGATATCAGAGCTTTGTAAGTTTTCAACGAACATTGATACTGACTCTCATCTTTTCCCGTGGGAGCACTACACTCTCCTCATTCCCAGATCAACCTGACGCACCATCAGGTCATTCCACACAGCTTCCTAGTCCGAAGCTCCTTTTGTGGTTAGAGTTCACAAGTTTTTCTCCATCTTCAATCGTTCAAGCTAGCTGTTTGAATCTCTTGCTCTGCTGTATTTTTGATTATTGAGGTCACATGTTTGACCCTCTCTGCCTACTCAGGACTATCTCTATATGATCACTTAATGATCCTTCTTTTTCCACCTCTGTGTGGTATTATATCCTCTCCTATTTTAGATGTCTCTCTATGTCTAATTGGGTTAACTTATTCCATCCGACTTTTACAAACTCGAGCACCTCACTGGAGTAGGGTACAATATTTGGGTCTTCGCTGCCCATAACCAACTGGCCATGGTATCGTCCATCGTTCGGTCATACATTTTGCCCCGCCTGCTCTCGTATAACATCAACGAAGAACATCATGGATGAAATCTGTTGATTCTTACCTATAAGTCGATTTTTTCACCAAAGGATTTTCACAAGTATTGTTTGACGTTTTTCAGTACATTCTCAACGTTCATTAAAATCCCGTTTCAATTGAGGGGGAGTGTTATAAGTATAAGTAGATTTGGACTTTTTAATGTTAGTACTTAAAAGTATTATTGAATTAGGATTCCTTATGTGTGTGTGTGTGTGTGTGGGCGCGCGAGATCGATGAATGAGAAGTAGGGGTGACCATTCGGATTAATCCGATCCGATCCGAACTTCGGATTAATCCGAAGTTTCGGACCAACTGAGGGTCGATCCATAATTCGATCCGAGTGGCTCGGATCGAATTTGGATTAATCCGTCCGGATCGGATCAGATTCGGATTAATCCGAAAATTAAAAAAATTACATATTCAAAAAATTTAGTAACAAAGCAGCTTGTATGATCATATTAAGTCTAAACTGAGGCAAAAAAATTGCCAATATTAATCATCCAAAGGACATGCCAATTATCCTAGCAGATAATTAAACCACTTATAATGACAAATTAATAATCTCAAAATAAAAGATGGAATTAATAATTTCACCTCCTGGAGGCATATCATATACATCATCCTCATTCACCCTTTGAAATCGACTTTAGAGCGGGCCGACTGCCGAGACTGAGACAGATGGGGTAACGGGATGAGACCTAGTCGACCGAGACCGACTGACGGGATGACGGGAAGACGTCGCTGCCTCACTGACCGTCCGAGAGAGGAGAGACTGCCGACCGAAAACAGGTGCGTGGTGACGGCTGTCGGGCTGTGAATGACTGAAGGAGTGAGGAGAGTCAAAGAGGGAGACAGAATATCGGTGGCCGGTGGGAGAAATGAGAATGAATCGGTGGCCGGTGGGAGAAATGAGAATGAATATCGGTGGTGACGGCTGTGATTGTGAAAATTGGGAGAATTGGGTTAGGGACTTAAGGTTTTACAAAGGCAGAGTTGTTATTCACTTAAAAACGTTTTTTGGGTTTTTTTTAAAATTTATTTCAGATTAAATTCGGATTATCCGAAAATTCGACGGATTTAATACGACCCGATCTGAATTTCGAAAAACCCAAAAATGCCAACCTAAAATCCGATCCGAATATAGCGGATCGGATCAGATCGAATTGTCGGATTTTCGGTTTTCGATTTTTTTGGTCACCCCTAATGAGAAGAGATAGGGAAAATAGTTCTTTCAAGGACCAACGGTGCATTCTTGACAAGTTGTTCTAATTCATTCTGTTTATGCAGGGAATGTGTGTAGTAGGGTACCTATGTGTAATTAACATATAATTAAGGGACATTCTTGTGTGTTTTAGACTTGTCGAGGAAGTTTTTGGCATGTTAGTGGAAATTGCAAATACACCCTTGTTAAACTATTGAATTTGAAAACATCCTCTATAATTATTCATATATGTAATCATGGGTACTAAAAAGTAATCCTTCATTGTGAGTCTAATTTAATTCATCAGCAGCGTAGTTTAAAAGAAAATAAAAAAATTAATTCAGCATATATCTCGGGAAAGTTGGTAAATTACACAAACATATCATAGTAAAATTAACGCTTTTCCTCCAAATCCAACATTTAACACATCTATACATAAATCCATTGTCAAGCTTCGATCATGATGATGATGATATCAAATCCTTTCCAGTTAGTGGTGTGGTTACCGAGTTACTTACGAAACTATTAGTTTTATCGAATTAAATTTAACAACTACGAGAGTCAGGATGGTAATGCATGTTTTACCTTTGTATGAAAACTCTTATGTATATACAGAGATATAGTGCTAGAACAACATCACAAGTGGAATTCAGTCCGAACTCTAGTCGGTTTTCTTTTACCTAAATCATGCCAATCGGTTTCACCCTAGACTTGATGTTTAAAGTTCTCAAAGAAGTCAAGAAGGGGCACAGCGTAAAACACCGTTCCTTAGAGGACATAAGTTGCAAATAGTTCAATAAAATATCAACCAGCACTAACTTTTCAATTTCCTATAGGACCCAAGAAAAACAGAAAATTATAAAATCAAGTGGGTCCCATATCCTCGAACTATTCTAAAAGTCACGAAATCAGAGCCATCCATCTCACGAGATCCAACGGCCGAAAAGGGCCAAAGCCCAGTGAGTAGGGACTAGTAGTAATTAGTCTCCCTTTGTTTCGCGCTCACATCACTCATAAACCCTAGAAAACCTGCAATCCACCTCTTCCCGCAGCCATATCTTTAACGTGAACACCATAACTACCCACTCCATATTCGATTCGTCGATTTCACTAATCGGGATCTTCAATTTCGATTTATTTCAGGTAATTTTGCTCTCACTACTGTGTTTTTCGATTCCGTTTTCTTGGCGGAAAAAAAAATGGGGCTTTTGTTGCAGATGGGATTTTTTTGATGGGGCTTTTTACGATTTTGTGATGTGTTAGTTTCGGGTTTTTGTGGGTCGTTGTCTTTTTAGTGGGGGAGTGGCTAGATTTAGTTGGAGGAAATATCTGGGTTGAGTTGGACCGAGTTGACTCACTCGGTGGTGTTGGAGTGGATTGAAGGAGTAATTTTGATTCCCGAGTGTGGCTGGTGAAAGAGATTTCAGATCTTGGATTTTGGAGTTTGAAGTGTGGGTTTAGCTTCGTTACTAAGTCCATTCTTCTTCTTTTGTTTGTAGCCGTATTGAGACAGTTTGGTTTTGGTAATTTATGGACTCTTGTTTCGGAAGTTATATTTGTGTCGTTTCACCTCCTGACAGAAAAGTTGCTTAGTAAAGTTAGCATCACGACGAAGAATAGTAAGTTGGAAGGTTTGCCTCCTGGGAACGGAAAGAAGGGAATGCCGGCTGGGATGAGAAAGAGTACAAGGGTGTTTGGGGGGACGAGGGTATTGCGGTCTGGAAGGAGACTGTCGACCGAACCACGTGAGGGCAGCAAGTATTCGAAAGTGACGAGGGGAGAAAGTTATTGGATTGGGCTTGTGGATAAATCTGATGAAGGTGGAGGGAATGCTGCTAGTAATAATATAGACCGCAAGTATGTGAAGAGGAAGGCTGGGAAGGTTGGTAGTGGTACTTTAAAGGCTGTGAATGCGGAACCTATGATTGATGAAAGAGTATCAGGAGGTGTAGTTGAGATAAAAGATGAGAACATTATGTTTGGAGCTGTGTATAAGAGGAAAAGGAAGAGGGCTGAGCTGTCAGACGATGGCAATTCGAAAGATAAAATGTTTGGCAAGAAGTACGTAAGGAAGCAATGGGGGAGAAAATCGAGAGAGAGCGAGCAATTGGAAGTTTGCGAGGATGTCAGAAGTACTGTTAATAGGTGTCCGGTGCTTGCTATTTTATCCCGTGATGTGTCTTGTAGTAGTTGCTACTGGATGACTCGCTTCTTAACTTCTGTGCTGGGCTACATGATGAAGATTAGACTTGGAATTCGGCAATTGTCAGCTTTTTTGCTCTCTAAGCCCATCTTTGATGCTTACTGTTCTCATGGCCTGATGTTTCTTCAGGTAATTCTTTGTTGTTACTTTGTGGCAATACTTTCTTTAGGCCTTGGCATTAATTTGACTCAGTTTCACATGAGATTGTAAAAGTTCACTAACAGTACTAGTATTTGCATCAATCGTGACATAATCTATATACTTTATTTTGCAGGGTTCTAATAACATCAACACTCCTGGTGTTTGCATTATTTCAGGGTCGCGATCTCTGCTACCAATATTCTCAGTTGATTTTTCTGCAATCCCGTCTTGCTTTGTGCACATGAATACAAGCATGCATATTAGATCTTTGTATTTTTTCTGCTTTGTTGCACATTCATCGGGAACCAAGGAGGCTGATGGGGAGATTATGGATTTGGTGGTTGAAATGCCTGAGGTGGTGGATGTTACCATGGAAACATCATGTCAAATTCCGGTGGATGGATATCATTCTGATGTAGTTGTGGCGCTACCTACTTTTCCGGAGGTAGATAGACCGGATGATGATATGATTGGAACTGCTAAGAATAAATCCAAGGGGAAGGAGCTGGCACTCCCAGTTAGTGGCTCGCGTAAATATTCTCTTCGCAGCAGTTTGCAATTCCGAAACAATGGCAATATCCAGAAACGGAGGACTTCTCTTAGGCGGAAGAGAGGTAGGCTAACTCCAGGTCTTCGCGCTCAGAAAGACAGTGGAGCTTTGTCTGCTGATTTTCTCAGGATCAGAAATGTCAGTAACCATATAACTTCCGCAGCTTCTGCTTGTACACTTAGAAGTCTGGTTAACAGGGGTATCAATGCTGTCTCTCCTAAGGCACTAAAATTGAATCTTGGGGTGTTGAAGCAGGGATTGCACACCAATAGCTGCTCTACCAACTTGTTAATTATTCAATCAGACAGGTGTTATCGGGAAGAAGGTGCCACCATTGCTCTGGAACAGTCTGAAACAAAACAATGGTTTCTTGCAGTCAAGATAAATGGGATAAATCGATACACTATGAATGCACACAAAGTCATGAGGCCGCCTGGTTCCAACCGCTTCAGTCATGCTACAGTGTGGTCTGGTGATGGTTCTTGGAAGCTCGAGTTTCCCGACAAAGATGACTGGTTAGTCTTCAAAGAACTTTATAAGGAATGTAGTGACAGGAACATTCAGGCCCCTGCTGCTAGTGTTATTCCTATTCCTAGGGTGCAGGAAGTATTGCTTTATGACAACGGTAATAATGTACCTTATGTGAGGCCCAGTTCGTACATAACTATGAAAGATGATGAGCTAACCAGGGCTTTGGGAAAGACGGTTGCAAATTATGATATGGACTCTGAGGATGAAGAGTGGCTTAATAAGTTCAATGAAGATCTGTTTGCAGGAGGCCACCTCCAACAACTTACACCCGAGAGGTTTGAGTTGATCATTGATGCATTTGAAAGAAGTATGCACTGTCCAGGGGATGGGTATTATAATGAACAAGCTGCTGAGGATTTTTTTACGCCCATAGAGGCTGTTCACAGTTATTGGATGAAAAAGCGGAAACATAATCATTCCTCGGCTATAAGAATTTTCCAGGTAAAAAGGATGCCTATATTTGATCTATATGTATGTTATATGAGGAAGTCTCCATTTTTCATGTGAATCTACTAGGTGATGGTATCTCTCTCAGAAATGCTTGCTGTGTTCGCATTGTTATGCTAAACAACAGATGCATATTGGACAGTAATGGAATAAAGTATATATATGCCAATGTAATATAGTATGATACCTTGTGGTAATTGTAGTACAAGTTCAGTGACTATAAGTAAGATTGACAATGTTTTGGAAATAAAATAGAAGAGTATATTACTCTGTTATATAGTATTTATTTACTTTTTTTTCTTCATTAAAGTTGGAAAATCCAGGCATCTTCTTACCAGATATTTGTCTGATATTTCTTGATATTCATTAAAGTTAGAGAAATCCACGTATCTTACCGGACAAAGTTCTCGGGTATTCAATTTTTCGTGTTATGTGCTGGTCCTCGTTTATATTGGATTAACATTTCTTTCTTGTAGCAAGCCTCTGTTTGATATCTAAGATGTTAAAAGTTGGAAAAATTCTTTTTTTATTTCCTGCAGTTACAATTTTTTGTTACTTTTGCAGCTTTACCAGCCAAAGAGAAATCCAGTGATCTCGAAGCCATTTTTACGGAAGAAGAGATCATTTAAGCGACAGCCAAGTCAGGGAGGGAGAGGTGAACAACGAAATATCTTGCAAGGTAATTTTCTCTGGGTTATATCATTACTATGTTAGTGGGCACGCATTTTCTCTCTTCTTTCCCCCCTTATTAAAACTCCCTTAGAGGGCTCCATAAGGAAAATGAAAGCAGATTCTCTTCTTTTTTGTTTTTAGAGCAAGCGAACTTTTTAGCAGGCTATCTGTATATAATATCACCCATTGCTTTTAGCTCTTGTTGATGAAACATTGGATTTTGCAGCAATTGTACAAGAACGGAATGCTCATGCACAACCAAATTATGTACAGAATTCTGAAGAAGCTAAGGCTGTTGCAGACAGATCCGAAGAGTTGGCTGTTCTGAAGCGCCTAAGAGCTCAGAGACTCATGGAAAATGCTGACTTAGCTACATATAAAGCTGTGATTGCTCTTAGAATTGCAGAAGCAGCTCAAGTTACTGATTCTCCCAGTACAGTTGCTCCTTTTTTTCTTGGTTAACTAACCTGGCAGCTGCACTAATTTTGTTCAAGATGGCCGTCCAAATTTTTTAGCTAGTAGAGGAGGCTTGCTACCTCATGAACCATCTGTTGAAGCCTTTTAGTAGATCAAACTGTCTGAAGAACTATTGTAATCTTTGTATAGCTTCAAATTCGTTGTAAATTTGTATCATTAACCTTGAACCTGAATGTAGCATACAAGAGAGTTGTGTAGTTGAAAAGGAGATATAGGAAAATAACTTATCAGGTTTTGATCTGGTAGATTCTTTTATGCTCACATTCTGCAGTTGACCTTACTGTCATCTTATATGGTCTTGCATGGTTCACTTAATTTTTTTGTGAATAAATTATCTAATGTTCAATTTCTGTTTTGGGATATCAAATGTGCAAAATGTTAGAAACATACTTATCTACAGAACAGAGATTTTAACACAATCTTTACATCATTATGAATACAAGTTGAACAAACTTCATAGCATTTAAAGGAACTTGAAGTTGTCCTGAACTACAGAAGGCCTACAACTGGTGAATGTGCAAAGATCAATCTCTCTTTGTTGGCAGTGTAACTCCAGCTTTGACAGATGCTCTTTCTCCTGGGCTTAGCCTCACCGAGCATTGTCAAGATGTCTCTCATTGACGGCCTGTCCTTCGGGGTCCTTGAGGTACAGAGGAGCGCGATTTTAAGGACGAGAATCATCTCCTCTTGTACATGCTGGCATTGGCCTGCAACATCCTGGTCTAGCACCTCTTCTGGTGTGCCAGCTTTGATGTTTACCTTACCCCGAATCCATTCGACTATATCAACGGACTCGCCGAACGTAGGGTCTAATGGCATTTTCCCTGTTATTAGCTCCAGTAGCACTACTCCAAAGCTGTATATGTCACTCTTCTCATCCACTTTCAATGTGTATCCATACTCTGAAATGACAAGAAAGAGATTAGTAAAACTAGACAGTTTTGCTGATATTGCACTTGATCATAGACAATAAGCTTGCAGTTTACAGTTTTAAGTACCTGGAGCTATGTAGCCATATGAACCGGCCACCATAGAGACAGTCTCGTTCTGGTGAAGCATAGTCCTTGCCAATCCAAAATCAGCAATCCTCGCTTCAAAATCTGAATCTAGAAGTATGTTGTTCGACTTCACGTCCCTATGGATAACCGGAGGATGACAGTCATGGTGAAGATACGAAAGTCCCTGCGCAACACCAACTGCTACATTATACCTGGACACCCAATCCACCAGCATCTTTGCACTCTGTTTGCCATGCAATGCTTCACCAAGGCTTCCATTTGGCATATATTCGTATACCATCATAACATCCGCCTCGTTGTGAAGGTACCCCAACAATCTAACTATGTTCCTATGCCTTAGTTTCCCTAAAAGATTCACTTCTGCAAAGAGGTCATCTCCAGTTTCTACATCAGTTTCTGATCTCCACAACTTTTTGACAGCAACTATGCTTTGCGGCCTCTGAGTTTCAGCCTTGTACACTACTCCACTCCCACCCATGCCAATCACATTTGATTCCTTTATACAAGATAGGATCTCATTGCTAGTGAAGTGAAGCCTTTGAAATGCGACGAGCCTCCACGGCCATTCTGAGTTGTTTTTCTTGAACAAATCGGCAAAAGAACTGCTACACAGGTACCACCTTCGATACACCTGTCTCCCCGTAAAAACTAACAGCCCAATCCCAAGAATCACAGATATTCCTACAATGAAACCTATCGCTATGTGATTCAAGTGAACTTTCCTAGCCCTAGGTGCAATTGTCAAGTCTTGGGAACAAGGTGGGAGTATAGCACCACATAGGCCAGCATTACCGATAAGATCATTCGGGTTAATTGTCATCAGAATGCCGCTATTTGGCACAGGACCCTCGAGCTTATTGAATGACACGTTCAACATTTCAAGAGCCGGTGATGTAGCAAAATTCTCTGGTATCTTTCCAACAAGAGAGTTGTTTGACAAATCAAGAACAGATAGAGTTGGCATTGTGGCTATGGCTGCTGGGATTTCCCCTGTGAACTGATTACTTCTCAGGTTCAGCGTCACCATCTTTTCGCACGAAGCGATACTCTGGGGAATTTGACCCGAAAAGCGGTTACATGACAGATCAAGAACTGATAGCGAACGACAATCCTGGAACTGATCGGGTATGTTCCCCTGGAGATTATTTGATGAAGCGATGAATGTTTGAAGGGTAGGAATGGAAAGAATTCCTGAAGGCAAAGAGGAATCTAGAAAATTCTCGGAAACATCTATGAATGAAAGTGATGTGGAGAATGTGAAATCTTCAGGAATTTCTCCAGTTAAGTTATTGGTTTCCAGTTCTAGCCTCTGGAGCCTTGGAAGCGTTCCAAAGCCGACTGGTATAGAACCCGAGAACTTATTGTTCTGAATCCTAACACGAACTAAAGTAGAACAATTTGACAAACTTGTAGGAATCGAACCGGTGAATGAATTGTTAAACAGAATGAGCTTTGTGAGGTTACCTGACTCACACAAACTAGGTGGAATCTCGCCCGTAAGTGCATTGGACGAAACATCCAGCCATTGCAAGGAAGAGTTCTTCCCAAGATTTGTAGGCAATGAACCGGTTAATGAATTCTGCCACAGCTGAAGAACCTCAAGCCTTTTCAACTCACCAAGCCCTTCTGGAACAGAACCACTCAGCTCGTTGTACATCAGGTTCAGCAGCTCCAGGCTCTTCAACTCCGAAATCTCCTTAGGTATTTCCCCTGAAAATTGATTAGCTGATAGGTCCAGGTACCTGAGAGACGACATGTTTCCGATTTCGCCTGGAATTTTCCCATCAAAGCTGTTCTGATACAGGTACAAAGTGTTTAGCTTCTTCAGTAGGCCTAGTTCTCTTGGAATTGGACCAGATAACGTCCCGACTGCCAAATCCAGATACTGTAAGTTGCTCAGGTTGCCAATCTCAGCTGGAAGTAAACCTTCAAGCTCATTGTATCCAAGAATAACCGTCTCCAAAGCCGACATTTCTCCAATCTCAGCTGGAATGTTTCCAGTGAGATTGTTACCAGACAGGCCTAGAAACCTCAACTTCTTCAAGTTTTTGAATGACGGAGGTATCGAACCTTCAAAGAAACTGCCTCGAAAATCAAGGCTTTCAAGTGAAGTTGCATTTCTGAGATCTTCCGGGATGAGGCCTACGAAGTTGTTGCTCGATGCATTGATGCTTTTTAGGCCGAAAATGCCTCCTAAACCAGCCGGGAAGCTCCCGATGAAATCGTTCTCACTTACATCGATGCTCTTGAGTGAAACAAGGCCTGATAATGACTTCGGCAACCTGGTCGAGAACCCATTGCAGCAGAGGTTGAGCGTCGTAAGGCTGCGTAAATCTTGAATCCGGTCGGATATAAGACCAGTGAGATTCATGCTGGACAAGTCCAGCTCTTCTACATAGCCTGATGAGCTGCATTTCACACCTGGCCAGCTGCAATGAGGCAAACTTCCGTTCCAGCTGTCTAACCGGCCCAACGAATCAACCAGGCTCGATTTAATCGACAACAATGCCGATAGCTCCCCGTTCAATTCAGCAAGACCAGAACTCAAGGCAATGGAACAGCAACAGCAGTAGAAGAAGAACAATGAAAAGTTTGTAGCTTTCATTTTGTTCTTGCTTTCTTTTGTTTCTTGATTATGATTACACCATTTGGAAATTAAGATTTGTGTGTGATGATGAGTAGATGATGATGAAAAGAGTTATATGAACATGAAATGAGTTCAATGATTGATGAGTTCTTGATCATTGTTAACAAGATGGGACCCTTGTACATGTGTATAGATTGTATAAGATCGAATGATTAGAGCAAGTAATGGAGGATTACGTTAGTTTAATTAAGATTGTGTTCGTGAGGTTTCGGGATTGTGAAAACAGATCATTATGAGAAGCAAATTAGTGACAGTGAAGATTTGGACTAATGTGGAATGGTTCCGACATTGAACATGGAAGAGGAATGTGTTTTTCTGTACTGACAGACTGCTTATTCTTATACTCAACTGTCATGATTGTAAGGTCAACTTAAATTCACTAAGATCAATATACTTGCAACTCGGAAAAACACGAAAATACACGAGGTAACAAGGTACTCATAACTGATAAAGATAACTGCGTTCTTGTGTATAGTCATCACTTTTCAAAACTTACAGAAAGTAGGTAATTTGCAACGCAGTAAATCAGTGATCATCAAACATATTCATTATTATCAAACCATCTTATAATGACTTGATTTAATTAGACCGCGTAAATACACAGTTTTAGTGATTAGAGAAAGGCATTAAGATGTTTCTGTCTGCATTGTCATGTTGCTGTCAAGGGAAAACTGATTAAGCATTAGTAAATTAGTGTATGGTAATGATAAGCTTTGGCATTTACTGACTTACATAAGGTGTTTTATTCATCATCTGTGTTTAATTAAATAAACTTCATCACTTCACTTTAACATTTCCACCTGTTTCTGCTTTTTTCTCGTTTACTTTCATTTTTCTCTTTTAAGGATGTTTAATAATACATCAATCATTGTAATCTACAGCTTAACTGATGCGCACCATATTGGTGTCGTGAAGTAGTTTTTGAGGATCTGCAATCTCAACCCAAGGAAGTTAAGCCGAAGGAAATGAGGGATACCTGATAGAGTAAGGTGTAATCAAAGAGCCGCAAAAATAAAAGTACCTGTATTTACTTAACCAGGTCTCGAATTCAAGCCTTGTCGGTGTATAAAACATTGTTTGAAGTACTAATAATGCTCGGCTAAATTAACTGTACGCTGAAAAGATACCTGAAAGGGTAACAACTAGTAGTTTCAGGCTATTGAAAGGCAATGAATCTAGCTGTATTGATTAATTTAGCAAAGTGAAAGCTAATCATGGCTGCATAATGGTGACATAAAATGTATCTTCAACGTGACTGTCAAAGAATCTGTGCATGTTAGAGAAGGAATATTAGTTTCAAATCATTAACTAAGAAACTATAATCTTTTTCTCAACATATTCACGATCGGTGGATGTGATGGCACTTTCTTAAATGTACAATCACTAGTTGAAATTCAATCGTGATTACATACTTTAAGTCCACGTAGTTATTAACGAAGTTTCGTGCAGCTCAGTTGGTAAGCCGCTTTTTCTCCAACTAACAAGTTGAGGATTCGAATCATCTTAATTTAACTATTGAAGAAAAAAAGTTATCAATAATTTTTGAATGATGAAATATTAATAAAATATAAATTATATAATTTAATTTTATTTATTTATGAACCGCGGACAGTTGTTAATCATCCACCAAATACCATACCGATGCTAACTTATTTAGCATTTTCAATTCTGGTACACACCGAACACTTCCATTTCACTTTGCAATTTGCAATGATTTGAACAGGCCCAGAAAGAAATCATCCTAATTATTACACACAACAATATAATTTAAAAACCCTACTGGCTACTGATACACTGCAATGTCATCCCACATGCAACCCATATGACTATGTTGAGTTTTCATTATATTTTTAATAGTCTAATTAGAATAAATGTGCAATTAAGGAAAATACAATATGAGTTGATTGGTATGTGTGACATTGACAAGTTAATAATGCAAAAAGGAGCAAATAATTGTGGAGGCCATGTGAGATGAGTCTGTAGCAGAAATTTCCTTGTTCAATTATAAATGGATTATTGAAGAATTGGCAGGGAACAGACAGATTGCTCACTGCCTCACATACTGCCTCCAAACATTCAAACATAAAATATCATCCATAGTATTATATACTTGATCCGTTCCGAATTTATCTTCTCATAAAATTAGATACGACTATTAAGAAAAAAATGAATTCGAAAAATCCCCTTGGCTATATTCGTGTGTACTGTGTAGCCCAAGCATTCCTTAAATTCCATTTTAAGTGTACCTGGACTAATTTTTCATTCTGAAATGAGGCTGGAATAGGCTCATTCTTAGTTCAAATACATGGATAATGGACTGGACTTCAAACTTCTGGTACTGTTTGTTCATCAGTCCAGCCCAGATTGACAAAACTACACGATTGATGACATTGCACTTTAGTTTTACTCCACAGAGAAGAAGCTCTAAATATTCATAAAAAATTTCGATCCCAACTTTAAAACCAATTATAAATAAGAATAAATTCCACATTATCATATTTTATAATTTTATTTGGTTCGTATTAAATAATTATACCTCTATATAGTAATAATTGTGTAATATTTAATAATATTTATTATATTTATAATTTTCATTACATGAAATTTAAGATGTAAAATATTTGTCTACAATTGTTTGTGATATTGATCTGAACTTTGGAGTGATAAGTCTTTTTTAGCATCCGTATAAGTAGTAGTTCATCTATGTATGAGCCTTCTTGTTGCACCTGCAACATTTATAGCTTGTCACATAAGTCCGAAGCTTCTTGACATGATCTTTTTTATATCTTTTGGAATATATTTAAATTTTACCATAAAAGTTCGTATTTAGTAACCTTGTTTAATAAGTAAATATTTAAGTTACACCTAAAAAAAATAATTTTTACACAAATTTTTATTTAGAAATAAATTTTTTATAGGAATATATATATATTTTAACTCTCAACTATATGACTGTATCGAGTTTTTATTGTAGTGTAAAATTAATTACGATCCCATAGTGAACTAGATCACATAATTCTATAATCAAAGTCAACTAGTTATGTTGCAAATTTGCTCTCAAACTTCGAGAGCTCAACTCTTGCTCTCGGAATTTTATTTTTCCAAATTTTCAAATGATAAGAGATTGATTTTTACTTTTAGGATTTTGAAAGTAGATTAATATTATGCATGTATTAGTATAAGAGGAACATAAAAACCGAGAATGGTTCATTATCGGAATTTTCTACACAAGAAAATGAGATATCATTATGTATATAAATATCATAGAAACCAAGAATAGTTCATTAATAATAATAGTATATAAATATCTATATGTTTTAAATTGTCGAATTACAATTTTGCTTCTGAATTTTGTCCCATACATATGATCTAGATTGTTAGACCTGATTAATATATATACAGTATATCGAACATTTCTACATTAATATTTTAACCATGTCTGGTATGTTTATAGAAACAAATTCCATGTTCGTTACTTACAGTATTCTATACTTCCTTATGTTCTAAACAATAATGTTCCAAAATATAATACTAGGAATTTATGTCTTCGGGTAAGTCGCCAAATTAAACAAGAACAAAGTCAATCAATTAGTAGGACCTAGAGGTGGAGAGTTAATATTATAAAATTATGTTTGAAGTAATTATTATTAATCTAACGATCGAATTATCCATTGATTGAAATATGATACAATAAATGAGTGGCTAATCATCGGTTTCACACACCGTAATATTATTTATTTTTCAAAACGGTGAAAAGGTGACTCAAATTCCCAATTTATTAATTGAAGATGAAACGTTTTACCAACTGAGTTGCGCTTCGTTATTACACATGAATATTATAATTCAGTAGATTTTCAGGTCACCTAGATTTGAGATTTAAATAACACAAAGTAAATCTCAAACTATTTGAGAATGTTTGCCTTCTTAATTAGCGTATGGGATCCAGGGTATCATACTTCTTTCTTGATGAGAGATGATCGAGATACAACGCGACAAAAGTTTATGGCTACTAAGTGTAATTAGTACAGAAATAATCATGATTAAGTGGAGCAATTAGCAGCCCAGCCAGCTAAAAAGATGATAATTAAATCCAGATGGAGCCAGTCGTGAACTGCCATCTCAACTAATTCACCACTCCTATAGTAGTAAATTAATTATTAAAGTAATTATGCTTTTAATAATCTTGTCTATGACTGGTTGATGACTCATTAACCAATAGAAATTATCAACTGATTGACTAATTTGATTATGATTTCACCACCTTTCTCATGATACGGGTATATATTTGATTAATTACCTTCATTCACCACTAATTCTTTCTCTCTACAATATGGTTGGAATAGGTGGCAACGCACTGTCGAATAAATGCTCCTTACATGCGTT
Organism: Plantago elongata; assembly: GCA_036897095.1. Taxonomy (NCBI): domain Eukaryota; kingdom Viridiplantae; phylum Streptophyta; class Magnoliopsida; order Lamiales; family Plantaginaceae; genus Plantago; species Plantago elongata. The sequence goes on from JAYMSP010000051.1 coordinate 34,643, forward strand.
TTATTTTCATAGTATTAAGGGGTATTAAAGTGTCAAACTCAGACATCTCGTAATCATAAAGTTATGAATTTAATTCGTCGAAATGAGTGATTATATTTTCTAAATAGAGATTGATGGTGATTTGCATCTAGACTCTTTGTCTTGTCCAACTTCTATAATTGTAATACTATCTAAAAAAGTTGAATATATCAGCCAAACATTGATTAAAGAGAGCAGGTTCGATCCCCAACGATATTATTTATCTCGAACGTAGTTCATAATTAATACCTCAGATATTAACCAAATGAACTCAAATCCCTCCGAGAACCAAATATTTGTGTTATGGGTATAATACTTTTGTAAGCTACTTGTATAACTGATCCATTTTTCACACCGGTGCATCGATCAACATGCACTTTTTATGACTAACATATATAGTATTTTGTATTGCAAACATTTTTTTTTTCTTTAAAGAAAAGTATGTATTCTTAGCCATCAAATTGTGTTAGGCATCTAATGTTGAACATTTAATCTTAATATATAAGAGCCAATACAATGCGTACGTCATGAAGTATGAAACATGTCATTTCCTTAAGTTAATTAGTGGTTACCCTAAATTTTCCCCAATATCTATTAAATAATTAACTACACATATTAAAAACATATCGCAATTATTTAAATCTATATGGGGCTGATTGGCATACGATTTAAATGTCCCGATTTAAATGTTTGAATAGTGATCGAAATTGTAGTGGGATTGTTAAAATTGTGTTTGGTACAGAATTGTAATTGGATAGGGTATTATAGGTTTGTTATATATGTAGAGAAAAATGTTGCTACTGTAGAACCATTTTGATCTTCGGCATTTAAATGTCATAACAAATATAAAATCCTCAAGTAAAATTCAAACAAGAATTTGAATGCTACTTCAATCCGCCCCAATATAATTGTATTTCAAGGCGAACACAATGATTATCTTTATATGCCTTTGCTTAAATCTCGATAAAAAGGTGACAACGATCATTTAATTTAGGACAAGCTAGAAAAAGAAGAAAAATCAACTGAACTGAATTTATGAGTGTGTAGGACAGAATACTTGTCACACCAGTCGTATCTAAATTATATATCTTGGACAAATGTTTCTAGACAAATGTGGAGTTCATTTAAATCTGATAGACACAGAACAATATGATATTGGCATGTAGGGACTTGATTTATAACATATCAAAGTGTGCCGATTTGGACTTTCTCGATCGATGTCCAAAAATACATAATTTCGAGTTTGACATTCCTTCCAAATTCCTCCACCAATGCATGGCTTGGTGCTAGATCTGGAGCATGAAGATGATAATCGTGTGTTAATTAATCCGTAGTTCCCCTGGTCTGAGTGTGCGTAACCATATATACACACTCCGAATCGAGGACTTAGATTTTTTTTTAAATGGTTAAAGGGTGATTCGAAATCATGACCTATTAGTTGAAGGTGAAGCGTCTTACCAACTGAATTGCATTCGTTGTCTAATAATTTAGATTATATTTTAGTAGAATTAGATGATAATCTAATTAGTTAACTGATAAATTACTAGACTAGCTAGTTAAGTTCATCAGGAGGAATTCAACTATAATAACTCATATTTTAACAAGTCATATATAAAAGAAATTATCAACTCAACTCAATTTGTGTAATATATATATTTATTTTGAAAAATAAATTCATTCAACAGACTTCGTTCATGTGCTAGTTGGATCAATTTATCAATAATTCGACATACTTAATTTACAGGAGTTACGGACCAATTACTTTCACATATATACTTGATTTTCATCTTGTAATGCATTTAAGTAAAGAGATTGATGGCTATATGTGGTTGACCACAATTAATTAGTGTTCGACCAATAATAATTGTAGAGATAGAACAATAATATATAGATAATGACCCTATTAATTCGTGCTTTGCTATCATAGACAAAGGAACTGGTCATTCGTCCAATTGGACGAGTTGAGTAGTTACCAGCCCAAGTGAATATTCCTAATCAGGGATTTGTTGATTCTACGTGCGTCAACTAATATTTATATTGTGGTTACGCTCTTATCATCTAATCAATAATTTCGAAATAGAGTTATTATCTCTCCGCCAATGCACTTTGTGGAACATAAGAGGACTATTCTAGTATTCTACACTATGTGTACTTAAGAAACATTGTTAATGGAAGTTCCTGAACCTGTAATTAATCCATTAATTGGAAGATGAGAAGTGCCATCCTCTTCTCTAAAATTACAAGGAAATGATCTCTGTAGTTTTACAAAAGGTTCAAGCACAACAAGAATTGAAATTTACAAACTTAACAAGTAAAAGAAATGTAATTTGTTAAGTGGAAGATAGTGAGAGAAATGTTAAACTTAGGAATCTTAACAACAACAACCATGTAGGTAGACATACACAAGGTTATTGAAGATTCCAAAAAACCTATTTATTCTCTCTCCATTTGGTCTAAACTTAACAATCTTAGCCAAGAAATAAGAACAAATCATCATAAGAATTAAAGAGCCAAGCATCGGACTTGCCTAGAAGTTGCATTATCTTCAAATTCAACCCCTTTGGAGTAAGTGAGTCTTCACAGCTTGTCATTTGGGTCGTTTTACGCTCTTCATACGATATCTTCTCAAGAATCGCTCCTTTAGCGACACCATAGCTTCCAAGTTTGTATTGCGCACACCTACAGGGTGACGAATACTCGGTGGAGGAAGGGGAAGAAGAGAAAGAGGCTTGTAATGGATGTGTAAGTGAAGTTGATTGTAAAGGTATGATATATAGATGGTTGGTGTTTTGCATAATGCATAGTGCATAGTAAAGGAAATTAAACAAAGGGCGGCAGGTACTAGGGTTGACAAGGATGCAAAGTATATACCTACCTGCGTAATATGTTGAAGGGCCTACCTTCATTATCTACTCTAATTTGTCACAAATTAAAATTTTCATGATTAGTGTAGTAGAAGTTCCAATTTTCCTACATAACACATTGTGTGTTGTAAGCATTTTTATATAAAAACGTAATTTGTAATTAAAAAAAGAGGAAAATACATTAAAAATGTATAATAAATGGGAGAAACTCACGTCAGTGAAATTCAAATTCTACATTATCTACTTAAATAATGAATCATACACATCAGATTTAAATTGAATAAATAAGATGATTACGAACATTTAAATTGAATTACAAACTTAATTAAATTTTAAAAAATAAAATGCTTTGGATACATGTTTATAAAACTATATTTATAAAAGTTGAAAACAAAATATTCATGTTTCTATGAATATGCAAAAACGAAATATTTGATGTATCATCTATAGATTATATTTAGGTTTCCAATTGTTAAACTAAATAAGTACTTGTATTCTTTTTCTAGGTGGGAAATTCTTTCCCTTTATCTGTTTGGTTGAGTTGAATGATTATTTGGACACTTGTGGCACTACCTATGAGGGGTAACAATCCAAATCATCAACTACTAACAACAGTGTATTATAATCAACATACTTTTAGTAAAGTAAATTACTTTACCCTCAAATTAATATATCCAATTTGAAATGCTATTACATGATCACCAACTATTCCTTTTTCTTTTTTTTTTAAATCCAATATGCATCATATGTTTAAATCATACATATGTTCGAGTTACAATCAATTATAAATTAACAGACTAAACATCGGTGAACTAGTACTTCATTTCGAAATAAATTCCATTAATATCGGGGCTCGAACTCATCACCACATGCTTGCAACTCCTGCTTCCTTAGCACTCGACTATCTTATGATTCTCATCTCCAACTATTCTCTTGCATACATTTTAATTCATAAACTTTATAGATAACTTCCATCTTTCTATTGGAATTCGATTAATTAGAAATTACAATTTAAATAATAAAAGAATTTATAACACATAATTGATAAAGAAGAAAGTATAGAAAATTCATTTAGACATGTAAAGTGCGAAAAAAGTAATATAGCCACCGCACCCACTAACGTGAATCTTGTGATTCCATAATATGTTTAGTCTAGACTCTAGTCTATGTATTTAGGTAGTATAGTTTAGGTAGTATAGTGTTGATGCAGGTCATGAAAGCAATTATTTTTACTTTGAGAAGATGAAAGCAAAACAATTATAATAATCAAACAGCTTTTTCGTACGGATGCCACCTCCTGTTCTAATCTTTTTTATTAATCCTATATTCCTATCCATCAAACTATCCACATTATTGGTGTCCCCTATCATAAAAGCCTCGGTATTCTTCACATTTGATGGCTCCGACGACCCAAACCGTGTTAGACGACGGTTCATGTATTATTTAAACTCTATTCCTTCAGACTGGAATTCACTAAATTGAATTTAATTTAATTAAAATTTAATATATATTATAATTAAACTAAGCTGAACTGAATAAAACTAAAATAATTTTTAAGTGAAAAAAACGGAGCTTAATTTTCACAATTTTAAAATTAGTCCCGCTCTAACACCACTCGATCAACCCGATTAAATTAATGGATGAGATCCAGCCTATTGTATCGACGATCTTATTCATGACAAGCTCGCATATGTCCAATTGGTATGCTTTTATTTGTTTTGGGTTTGGAACCTACATCAAACTACTTTTAAAATTATAGAAAATAACTTATATATAAGATAGGAGAGTGATAATTTAAATATACTCGTCCGTTAACGATGGGTATTGGGATATTTCAATACGCATATGCATATTAAATGAGATTAGTGGAGACTACATTTTTAATATATTTAATTTAGTTAGTTATCAACGGCACGTAAATAAAATGGAATACATATGGGTAGCACGATGGTACGATTCTTCTGATTGGAAATAACAGTGACATAATCTTAGATTGGACCATTCTTAATGGACTCTGGCAACAACACGTTAGTGGGCTAACTGTGCACAACCCACTAAGCTATTTGTCAACTGATAATTAATAAATGGATCATAATCAACAATGTCCGATTGAATAAATGACTGCATACAAAACCGTAATCATTCAACCAAAGGTCCAAAACTACTACACCAATAGAAATCGGCTGCCAAATTACTCAATGTTGGAATCTTTGTATATTTATAATGAATAAGTTTTGAGAGACTAATATACGATTGAAATTGAAAAATTCAATTTTATTTGTATTTTTTGTGTATGAAATTTTTTATTTCTATTTAAATTGTATTCCGAATAGTTATTGAATATGGTGATTGAAAAATGTGAGCACCATAGTCAGCTTTCTCTGTTTATATGGGACACAAGAGTTGTAACAGAGTAACTGCCAAAATGTACAAATTTGAATGGTTAGGGTACAACAACACCAATGCGTTAACCTGATTCCCAAATTGCCGAGAAAAACAAAATTGGCCGGTAGTACCCTATGGTTAAGTTATTGTACATTTCATCATTATCATCATCCATTCATTCGTTTCAGATAAAATGACTGAACCAGTTCTTCACCATTAATGGAATCTCATATCTTCAATTTTGTCCACCAATTTCCGATTCATATCCAGCACAACTCTTCTCGAAGCTTCTCAACCCTAATTACTTTCTATCGCCCCTTCTTCTCCGGCGGCTCGCGGCGAAATTGGCAGAGAAACGTAAGCCCCGATAAACGGTCCAGATTTCGCGACGTGTTTGCTACTGATGAAAATGACGATTTCGATTTAAGGAAACCTAGAAGGAGACGGTGGTTTTATGAATCTGATCAAGAAGAAGAAGATGATGATGATGATAGTGAAGGGTTTGGATTTATCGAAGGTTCAATTGCTTTGAATTGGGTCTCGAAGGTAGTTTACTCAATTTTCATGATTTCATTCTGGTGTTGAAGTTTTTTCCCTTATCTGTCATCGTAAAGCTCTGCTTTCATCAGTTCATGTAGTGACTTTTAGTGAAATGCGACTGTTTCTGATAAACTTGAAGCTGGCTTTAGGAAACAATCACCGGAGTGGATTGAAATTCTATTCGACCTCGTATGATGATTCATTTAATCACTTCTCACCGTAACCGGTCTTGCAAATCAGCTAAAGAGTATTGCAATTCGGTTATTTTTCGATGATTCTAATTGTTATGATGAAAACATTAATTAGGCTAGTTCATTTGTTGTACTGAAGTTAGTTTGGAGTTTGCTTTTAGCTTCTGTATGATGTAGAGTTAATTCCAGTGCAGGCGTTTCAGTCCTTTGGGTGGATGATTCCTGCGGTCATCATCTCGCTTGTGATGGGCAATGGACCTGATACGATCATCATGACCTTAGCTCTGCCGCTTGTCCAGTCGCTGTTTTCTTTAGCTGCTGATATGGTCTGGGGAAGACCTGCTGAAGCCCCAAGATCAAAGCGTAGGAGCAAGAAGCGGCCTTTCGCTAGAGCAAATTATCCGAGGGCTAGAAAGGAAAAGAGGAAGGCTACACGGACTGGTAATGATTCAGGGGGTTATAAGTCATGGGTGGTTGTTGATAATGTATCGGACAAGAATGAGAAGAGCTCACAGAAGTTTGGTGGGTGGGACGAGTTAGATAACATTCGTGTGAAAGTTGACAAGGAATCATCTGAGACGTTCGGTAAAGATAAGCAGCAGAACTAAGAGATGTATACAGTTCCCTTATGAAGAATTTGGAACGGATTAATGTTCACTATTTTGAAATTCTTCCTAAATTCATTGGGCTTCTGGCTGAAATTCATCTTCATGAATATATATGATGAGGGTTAGATGGCTGAAATTCATCTTCATGAAAAAATGGTAAAGTAAGAAGTTTAGGAACGAGATGAAAAAAATATAAAATTTTAGTTACTAAATAGTAAGTCTTTTATTTTGATGATTTTGACTTCGCTAAAAGAAAAAGAAAAATTGATTCGAGATTTTGAAAGTTTCAAAAATCTTGCTTTTGTTTTACAATTTACATCTTTTTATTGCAATGAAGGAATCAAGATATGATTGACTTAATTGAAGCTCAAATGCATCATTTGCTCATTTGTTAATAAATTTTCTTTCTTGTTCACACAATCCCAATAATATATCCATATCTATATGGTGGGTGATTAATACGTTTTATTTCGCATCCAAATTACTACTTGAATTTATGATAATGAGAACCATATACGTTAACAACTACTAGTTGCAAGTGATCGAAGGAGTAGCCATGCACGTGGTACAAAATTTCACCGAAAATTAAAACTACGTTAAAATAAATAAAAAATTAGAGTTTTATTTCGCGTTCATATTACTACTTAAACTTATAGTACATTTAACTTAAAAATTATAATGAGAAATATATTCGTAAACAACTACTAGTTATTGGTAATCGAAGGTATGCACCTGGTTCGAAATTTCACCGAAAATTTAAAATTACGCAAAGATGAAATGAACTTGAAATCAAAAGCCACCATTCTCAATTCATAAAGAAAGTTCCTTGTATTTTCAGATTGGGAGCGGCTTATATCCTAACTCCAGATTTCACGCCATTTTCATCATCTCAATTTCTCCCAAATCCCAATCAATCCAATCCCTGACACTTGACTCTATCATCTCAATTTCTCCCAATCATCAATCCAATCCATTCCATGGTCTGATCTAAGATATCCTTTCCGTTTTCACTGACACTTGATTTCGTTCTTTGCTCAATTTCTGCAACAGGAAAGATAAAACCATGGGGCTTAGAAGGTCGAAGAGACTCTCGAAAGCTGATCCCGATCGAATCAGTGATCTGCCTGACTCGCTAGTGTTACAGATTCTCTCCTTGTTGGGAATGAAAGATGTTGTCAAAACAAGCGTTCTCTCTAAGCGATGGGAAAACCTATGGACACAAGTTCCTAATGTTGTTTACAAATATCAGGGGAAATACCGTGCGGCAAATGATCAGGGAGAACCCATGACTGATCAGGATTGGAAGCTACAACAGCAACCGTTTGTCCCGTTTGTCGACAGGACCTTACGACGACATCAGTCGAATATTAAAAGGTTTTCACTAGGTGCTATATGGCACTTTGATGATAAAAAAATGCATGCCTTAATGGATGATTGGATCAAATGTGTTTTGGAGAAGAAGGTTGAGGTTCTGGAGCTTGATTTTAGTAGAATGATAGGCTATATTCTTCCTGAATTTTTGTTCCAGAGTTCCTCACTTAGGGAATTGAAAATCAAACATTTGTTCATTGAGTCGTCGTATTTATTTCCAGTTAGGTGGAATTTGATTAGGAGTTTGTGTTTGGTGAGTATTTACTTAGACTCCGCGTCCCTGGAGAACATATTGCTAGGTTGTCCTGTGTTAGAGAGTCTGGCTATTGAATCCGTGACGGGCTTGGAATTCATCAATATCATATCTCGAAGTGTGCAAAAACTGAAAATACATCATTTTTGGCCCCAATATAGATATTCTGATACTATATTGAAAATTAGAGCCCCTTGGCTTGAAGAATTAGAGATTTCAAGTTCATTTCTTGTAGGCTATTGTCAGATAGAGGATATCTCTTCACTGGTTAAAGCTACAATTACATTCAATGGCTATGAATCCTTGATATGGAATAGTAAGGATGAAGAGTTGGTTAACGATGAATTGGAGATCAATGCTAAGTGGATTGAGATGGCGTCACTTACGCTCAATGCTCTAGCTCATGTTGCTGAACTGTCAATCGGAACAGAGCTTATCCAGGTGAGAAAACCTCTTTGTTACGCTCTCAAGTAGATTTTCATACATATAAAACTTTTCTACGCGACTTGTAGTGTATCCGCAGTCAATATATCTGGAATCTAGATGTAACAATTGCAAAAACTGGTTGAATCCCGAACTGAAAGTAGAAGCAAAGAATCTTTATTGTGTATTTATGCTGTATTGTGAAAACAATTATCCGCACTTTGTCCACGCTTAAGCACCATTTGCTTATATTCTTTCATCGGTGTTGCTTCATAATGATTCTTGTTAGCTCTATTTACCTGTCTTAGTTTGTGGTATGGTTAGAATTATACATTCTGTTCGAGACATTAGTGTTAAAACCTCTATACTGTAGTCTCCGAGTTTATATGTTGGCTTCTAATAAGCTCATGTCAAGGTATGGATGATGCTTGAGAGTTTCCAATTTCCATACATTAAGCTGGTAAGAAAAACATGTGAACTTATGGTACAGGCTCCTGCGGGCATAAGTTAGCTGAGTTTATATGATAACTTGCGTTGTCATTCGTTTATTAAAGTATGTAATTATACTTGCGCCTTTGTTTACTTATCTACCTCCCACATTTTTCTTCCTTTGGCTTTGATTTTGACAGGTGCTATCATTAGCTATATATTCTGGAAAACCTTCCCCGTCCTTCCAGTGCAAGCATTTGACAATCAATTCGCCTCTTTGGGAGTTCGATGTCCCTGGAATATTTTTCCTATTAGAAAATGCACCTCATCTGGAGGCACTACTCATACATGTGTCCCGTCATCTGAAGGTTTGATTATGCAAAACTGTTTCCGTACATTGTTTGAAATTCCTCCAGAATATCTGTAAGAAAATGTAACATAACAATAGTAACTTGCCGTGGGTTTAATGTGCTTGACAGTTGATTAATGTATACTAAATAGCAGGTGGACTGTTGCTTTAAGGGATCTTTTATAAGTTTGCTGGCTTGAAATGTGCTGAAGAACTACTTATTATTACATTTCCACATATCTAACTTAGATCATCTGTAATTTCAACATCTATGTAGGAAAACTTCAACTGTCGAAGCGATCTGGATAGATATATATTCCTTTTAAACTGCTCTCATGAATATCTTGTCATAAAGGGTGTCTATCTGATATAACTGCATCCTTTATATACTACATATCTAATAAATTTGCATCTATAACTACAGGGTGATCATCCACTTTACCGGAATGTGGAACTTTTTGAAGATGAAGACATAGACTTAAGTTTGCCTAATGGGAACTTTGCGCACCTCAAGCATGTTACAATTGATTACCACCGAGATCCGTGTACTGATAATGCTATGTCTGTTGGCAGCAAGTGTTATGACATGGAACTTGTAAAATACCTAATGAGGAGTGCCATTGTGTTTAAGACGCTGGTTCTGTGTTCATCAAGTCCTGGCTGCATCAATCCTGGGTGTTTAAAGGGGAAGTGTGCATTCTTGTATGTACCTCGGTTGTCTAGCGAATTGGTAAGCAAATTTCTTCCTGGGAATGAAGCTGAAGAATGGGAATTAAAGAAGCGAAAATTGAGTTATGAATATAGATTTTCAAACTATGCTTCCCTGCGTTTTAAGTTGCTATAAAAAACGTCATCTTAGAAGATTTTATATGCTCATGGCTGATGGCTCAGTCACTTCAACATCATTGTTGTAACTTTGCGTTGCTTCTATACGGGTATAGGCATTGTCCAAAAACCAATCCCAGCAGGACAAGAATTGTAATTGTAACTAGTACTAACGATTTTATTCCAACGCTCATCTTTGAATCCATGCTGCTTAAAAATCCACAATTCCACTCTACGTTTCATACCAATAGATAGACCAAGGCATCCCCCGAGTATTTCCAGGCATTGTACAATGACCTCTGGTGGCTCTACCATTCCTGGAGACTCATTTCCAAAACAGGTGGCTCTACCGTTCCTGAAACCTCACTTTCCAAATCAAAATAAAAAACATCCGAAGTAATCGTCGTTAGCCAGTAGACCTTCTTATTATAACTTCCCTGTTATCAACCTTTTCCCAGTCGTAGATAATTTATTGTTCGAAGCCCATGAGATTATCTACTAGGGCTTTTTTCCAAGAATTTATTCTCAAGTTATATAAGTTTGTGATCAACTTGTCTGAACCCAAGTCATGATAAGTAGCGAAAACCTTGTAATCACCACCATCAAAACCAAATCCCATGCTGCAGATTTTATCGTATTCCATGCCATCAACGGAAGGCAAGTCTCTACATACTCCTGTAGATGGGTTCCAGATGAATAATTGAGAATTAACCCAAGCACAACATAGACCATTACAAGATTCAACAAATATTGTATCATGATACATTACTTTATTACTGATGGCCTCAGTGAGGGGATAGTAAAGGTCAGGTGCTTCATGGTCGTCTATTAGATTCAACAAGTCGTTCAGGTAATATTGCTTCAGTCGCCTATACATAATGCAATGTTTTTCTGGAATAACTTCAATAATGCGTGTATGCTCTGCTTGTTTGCTATAAAATCTAATTGGGATTGAACGAAACTTTTACTGGGAATTAAAGAACACCATGATGTCGAAATGCACCTAAACTTCAATAGTGATTTGACTGGAAGGCGATTACCCTGATCAGCACCTAAACTTCATTAGTGATTTCCAGCTTTGAGTATTTTGGCCGCTGGTTCCATCACCGTTGATTTTGAGTTTTGATTAATTGGTTAGGGATTTATTCGTATTGTTTTTCAATTGAGAAAATCTTCGAAGGTAGTTATATGGATTGCAAGGAAAGAGACGTGATCATAAATAAACCTTCTTTTTTCTCTGATATATAGAGTACTATTTTAATTAATTTCCAACTTTAGGCCCCTTTAGTATAGTATAATTGCAATTTAGAAGCACCTGTTTCTATATAAATAATGCTTTATTCATTCGTCGAAATATACATTGTATTACTGATGACAGACATGAATACAATTGTAATTGTAGTATAATGTGCAGGAAAAAGGAAAAGCAGTTGGGAGCTTCATTCACTTAACTCGCAATCTCACTTCCCTTCAGATTTCAGTTGTCCTCCATAAAAAACAAGTCCAAAACTTGCGAAAGTCGATATTATAGTTGACATGTAGAACATAGCAAGCAAAGCTCCTCTAAGCGACTGCATTTTGTACTATTTCATCAGTATATGATTCAAACAAGTAATGCGTTAAAAAATAAATTTACAGTCACGCGCACCTTAGCAAGAAGCAAAGCATTATCATTAGCATATTGCAACGAGTTCTCTGGTATATTTTGGATGCCTTGGCTTACTTGCCACGAAAGAATCCTGTTATTGGATTTTGAAAGAAGAAAGAAAAGAAATTTAGGAATAAATTTATTATCATAGTGTGGAGGCTCAAATTAAGATTTTACCCGAAAACAAGGGCAATGCCAGCTCCAATATATGCTCTTTGTGAAGTAAGTTCGACCTGAAGTGTGCCGAACTGCACATGTACGAAATATTTGTGTTACTGCAACAATGAAGAACACAGACGTAGATTTACTAATTAACTACAGAATATTATCACACCTTGAACATCCTTCCTTCTTCTTTCGGTTCTGTGTTAGCCTCCTCAGATGTAGGGCTAGCAGCTAATAATTGTCCTGCCTTGATCATCTTTTTGGCAATCTATGCTGATTAGATTATCCAACAATTAGTGAACGAAAAAAAAACATGTTCATCGAATTATCCCAATTTCAGCAACAGGAAATTAACTTCCTATATTGGGCTACCAAACAGAAAGCACTGGAGAATTCAACACTGAACAAAATAAATGGATGAAGAATAGCGTACAAGTAACAAAGGCAAGAAAAATGACTCAACACTTCATATATTCTGCATGATAAATCTTGCCTATTCGATGCCAGGAATATTGGAGATGAATGGCTCATGAAAAAGCTTACATTAAGAAAATTGTTTGAGGGCATAGATGAGGCCTCAAACTGAGTTAATGGAAAGAAAAGAGAGTTGTTCATATTCTCACAATCACAAGCCTTGTTAACGTAGAATGTTAAAGATGTTTGGTTTATACCACTTGCAGTTCTCCTTGACCATACTGGCCCATGGATTGAAACCTCCTACCAGCTGATATCAAGCGTTTGCCAAGTGCTAACTAGCAAGAAGATAAACAGATCAGTCATAATTTAGTCGAGAGAATCCTCTGCTCAAACATGAGATCAAAAAGGGACTGGATCACAAAACCACGAGTGACTGTTAAAAATTCTTATTCTTGCCTGACTTATTATTGCCTGTTGCTAATGAAGGGAGCTTGCTCATTAAGCTAGCAGAAGTTGAAGTGTCTGCTCGTTCCCATGCCCGAGTTAGATCCAACAATGTATCTCCCAGCTCTTCACCACACTGCAATACAAGAACAAGTCCCTCAAATAACATCAACATGTTTCAAGGCTCAAGTATTGCCATGTTGATAGATGATATCAATTCAACATACTCGAATACTAACCCAGGAAGAAATGACTAACCTCATCTTTGACTAGCCCGTTTGAAAGATCAAAAGCTGCATCATTCAGCTTCAGCATTTACATAACAATGTCAGATTTTCTATCATCAACAGTAAATATAAATTACAAAAATAAATCACAAGCACAACCATGAGAATCACAAACACTGCCATCTCACTTTGTGTAGTATTAAATCCATGTGCTGTGTAAAATAACACAGGGATTATGCAAAATAACCTTTCTACAGCAAAGTTATTATCCTGAAAGGACAGGCACAAACTCGATGCGGGAGCAGCACTAGGCCTTTTACGATTAGTAGTACGTTTGAAGATTGTAAGCTAACCTAAATAATGAAATCTCATCACTCCACTTGATAAAACGTAGCGATCATCTCTGATCTCTATTCATATTCTAGAGGTAATCTGAAGCTCAATCAACTACATCTGCTCAACTATCACAGTTCACAAACACAAACCGAATTCCATACATTCAGCATAACATTCAAAGCCTAATAGTCTAAACCAATAATACAGCAAATGCAGAATAGCAAGTAATGATAAACTCTCAAGTGAAATATCAATACAGCAAGTTTCACTCAGTTAACTAGCTTACATCGAGCCGAAGATCATTCGGCAGCTGCGAAAAGTAATCTGCTGGAAGAACAAAAGCATTCTGTATGCCAAACAATAGCAGAACAATTAGTACTACAAAAGAAGAAACACAGCGCAGTAATTCTTCAAATATGATGACATAATCGTAATTGAGAGTTATTTGAGCTTACAGCGAGCTGTTGGAGGAGAATTTGAGGATCTTCATCAAGGGACTTGGGAGAATCGGATGATCCAGTAATGGCGGATATTGCAGTTTTGGAGTAATTGAGATTACAGGTAGTGTGATTTGGTAAGGATTGAAGGTTGATTGAGGTTTGAAGGAAATGGCGAGCATGAGAGGAAGAGAATTTGGATGGAGGTTTGAGGTGGATGGCTGAGAGAGAGGAAGAAGAAGCGGTAGCCATTTTTCGAAACTGAGAAATGAAAAGGAAGATTTTGCAATTTCGTAATTTTATCTTTTTTTCCTTCTTTTATTTTTACAAAGCCTCAATTTAATAATACAGTACATTTATGTAGAGTCGACCTGTTTTGTTACTAAAATTTATGAAGTTGCCAATATTGGTGTGATATGAATGTGAGAATTCGATATGCGAAGGTGTTCAAGGATTGTGGTGATATGTACATTATAGTTCGATCTTCTAAAGTCATAATAATTCATCACGACTTATTAAGCGGGGTCGTTTTCAACACTTGAGCCGGCATCACATGCTCCCCACCACGACCTCACTTGGAAAATGTCACTTGCACCTTCAACAATCCCCCACCATGGCCTCACGAGTAGGCCAACGCCCAAGTTTCCTCACCACGGCCTCATTAGAAAACCGACACTTGAAGAAATGTTTTATTAAACGAAGTTGGGCCGGCACCAAGTTGCCCTTACCACGACCCAACATTAGTGTTGATGTAGGAACCAAGAGTCCGGCACCAAGATGCCCCCACCATGGTCACACTCGAGTCCGAACACTTGGACTAGTTTCACTTTAGGGGCAGGCACCCGGGTGTTCTCACCACGACCCCCAAATACGTCACTATCAGTTGGATGAAGTCCACGCGCCACCGATCTCCGACGTTACGTGTCAACATTCCGCTAGGGCAACCAAGGTCCAGCATGTCAAAGCCCGAGCTCCAGCAAAAGTCTATTATAAATAGAGTACTTTTACTCCTCATTAAGGTACGCAACTACGAACCGAAAATCTACTCTCTAGACTTTGAGGGTCGAGACTACGCTCTTTCAACCCCAAGCACGTAAAGTCCGTACCCTGATTTGTCTTAGACAAACCGGTCCAAAAGGGTCTAACCCCTTCCAATTGTTTCAGGTGTCTAGTGACGACCCTCCTACTATTACGACGGACTCTCATCAAGTGACGTAGCGAGGTCCACTTGTGAAGTAGCACCAAGTAAAGTAGCGAAGACCACTTGTGAATTAGCACCAAGTGACGTAACGAGGGCCACTTGTGAAGTAGTATCAAATATTGTAAGTTGTAACGACGGACTCCTAAACCCCCGAAGTTTATAGTGACGGCCCCGCGAATCAAGTTGAGTGAAATCCTACTCTGCTCACTCTTGACGAAGGTCTTTTCATTTTTTCTTTAGACGTCTACTCTACTCACTCATGACGAAGGTCCTTTTTCCTAATGAACTTTAGACGAACTATACTCTACGTTTGCATTAGCCGGATTTATCACGTGAGATAATTTCAGCAAGTATATTACTTTTCTTTTCTCAATCCTTTGCATGAAATGCTGTAGCTAAAAGAATCATGAATAACTATGCAACTAATAAAATGTTGCCAAATCCCATCCATGTTTGCTGCTTTGCGATACATACATTCCTTGGCAAAATAAGATTGGAACTAGCATAAAACATGGTTGGAATAAGCAAAGTGAATTTTTTTTTCCCCTACCCTTTTGTACTTTTCTGATTTTCAATTTCCAGATTGGGCTGATCAGTGATCATGGACATTGTGGGCTTTTTCCAGGCCCGCCATAGTAAAAGTATGTACCCCATTCATTGTTGTATGAACTCTGGATATTGTAACAATTCTTGTTCTCAGCCAGTGTTGTTATATCATGGGCTGTGGTCAAGCTGTTGTCCGAGTCCACAATCTCAAGGTTTCTGAAATAGCTAGCCTTGCCGAACCCCTCCTCTGCAAACTGACCCGAGCCCATTTGAGTCTTCGTATGCTCGCTGTGAGGCCGGGAGTTCACTATTTCTCCTCCCCATTCCACCATCGTGGCCCGGTCTGTTAAGTGCGTGAATAGCTCCGTCGGCCAGTAGCCCACTAACGTGTTGTCACCGAAGCCCAACCACCAATTGCCCAACCTCGGATCCTGGAGTCACAAATTCGCATCGTCTTTATGTTAAAATTAAAAGAGAATTTATAATGTCATAGTTATAAGGTAAAACTTCGATGCTGGTCTCACGACTACTAAACACAACACGAGTGGATCTCGTAGTGTGTCTGGTAGGTGCAACTGTGCAACATCTTGGAAAACATCAGACATTGGGGAATGGAGTGAACTAGACCTTCCACACGAGGATTGTGATGTCATATTGCTTTGCACCGGACGCTGATATTGGAGAGATAGCAGCTCCAATAGCTATACGGCTATTTGTTTGTACAAATCCCGAACATAGAAGGTTGTAGCATCCTGTCGCTTGATACGCATCGCTCTGCAATTCGTATCAAATACCCTTAAGTTAGCTCATGGCTCATGCCAATTCTAAGAACAAAGGCACTAAATGAACTAGAGAACTAACCGTCCAGTAAGTGAATAATCTGGGCCTGCTGTCACCATACAGCTCCGGACTAACCTGACTAGTACAACGATTAAAGCTTCAGAAATTCTTTTTTGATAGTTCAGAAATGAAATATTATTAGCCATACAAGACGAACACTTGTATGAGTCGGTCTAACGCATTAAACATGTATCATCCATGTCTGAATTGAAATGGGAAAAGTACCTGCCAACCGGCTTCAATGCTATTGAGATCTCCATCGAACGAGCCAGAAAGAACCCAAATTTGTGACAGGCTGAATTCGTCTACCACCTCTATTGATGGATCCCACACATTAATCGTCGCCCTTGCACCGTACACCTCTTCTGATCCCGACGTGTATGCTATCGCATGCTTCATATATCAAACAATATACATAAGTATACACATTATGTACACATACTATTTAAGGAAATAAAAATAATACACACATACACACCTCATGGCCACTGCCACTAATATCCGGTGCAGCAGCCCCTGGGTTGGCCACCGCTGGTGGCACGTATCTCATCTTTTTCTTGCCAAAATCGTAAAGGGATTTAGCCCTTAAGACATCGTGCGTTGAGCTACGTCGGACTGGCACCGTGCCTTTTGGACACCGCTGGCCCTTTTGGTGCCACATTTGCCACACACCTTTGAACCCATCAATACTGCTAGTATTATTACTTCCTGTGTCCTTCATTGTTTCTGCTGTTGACATTTTCATCCCCTTTGGCATTTTTGGTGGAACTCTCTGTGGATTAAGTTAATTGCATCATTAGGATGACTGCTAAATGCCAATCATAATGATTAAAGAAAATAGTACCCCGTAGTAGATTTTTCTAGCGCATTGTGCAGTGCAACATATAATCCACATGGTACAACTATGGTATAACGTTTAAATCGCCATAATGCAGTGTAGGGTAGAGGAACCGTGATAGTAGTAGTTGGTTGTTCATAATTTATTGAAACATGAAAAAGATGAACCAGCTGTACTTTTTTATGCATCCTCAATTAAATGTAAAGGATTACCTTTCCTAGCTAACAGATATACAAGGAGTAAAGAGTTTGTACTTAGAAATAAATCCAGCATGAATTAATGAAGAAAACAAAGGAAATACACGCTATAATTAATCCCTATACTTCAAGAAGCATACATTCTTGTAAATTGTGCTCTAATTTGTACAGATTTGAACCATGCAAGTTCTCATATGACATAATTAGTTGCATGTTGAATGGACAAAAACTGGACAAATTGCAACATTCAGAATCATAGAAGTCCGACAGTGCTTAGCCGGATTAGTCGACAAAGTGGATTGACATAGAAATGTACCTGGATCTTGTGATTCTTAAGAAGGGGATGGTCTAATGCTGGCTGTTTTCTTTTATGGACACAGTCTATTATATCTCCATCTGGGCTCTGAAAAAGAAAAAATTGTCACTCACTGTTGAAAAAGACTAAACAAAAAGTGAGAGAAATATTATCTGATCATAATCTTACCTCAATGGTTATGACAGGAGGTTTGTTAATCTTGTCAAGATGCTTCTGAATCCTGGCTAGTCTCAAGCTGCTAACTTGTCTATACTTGCCAGTGTAGTTTAAAGAAGTGGTTGTTTCCAAAATGCAGAAACTATGTTGACAGAAAAAGAAGAAGACAAGAACTGGTAGAGTGACAGGATTTGACAAAGATCTTCTTGTAGCCATTATACAGAATGCAAGCAGTTAGTGAGAATTTCTCATTCACTGACCATTAGGAAACAACAAGAAGCACATACACACACAGAGACACTGTGCCAATACCATTAGTGAGTATAATAGACAAAGAGTACACCTCTTAATAGCCCCAAAATAAGCCAAACACCAAAGCAAACTCTGAAAATGTCACTGTATACACATTTGTGTGTGTGTGTTTTGTGTATATATGGTTAAATTATATGTACAAGATGGATGAGGAGTAAGTAATTAAGAAGAGGTTGGTGCAGGGCAATTAAGAAGACAATCTCAAGAACACACATTCAGCATCAAAATCATCATCATTGCATCTGTTCTAGCAGCAGCAGCATGTGAATTTATTGTATCTAACAATGACTTCTTTTGAATATACATATACACAAGAAAGAAAGAAAATTGATGAGAAGAAGAAGAAAGTAATGAGTGTGAATGTATGTATAGACCTAACCCTCATTAAGAGTAGCAGCAGAGGAGTCTTAAATGAGAAGAAGCATCTATCTACCTCTGTCAACAAACTTAATATCTTCACCATTAATTCTCCTCCAAACTTTCTCTCTTTTCCTTTTCTTTGCTTCTCAGTTTCACCAGATGGTTTCTTTTATTTTGCTACATTTTGTTTTCACTCTTAGCATGGTTTTTTGCTAGCTCAATGCTGTTGTAAATGTAATTATACCTTCTTTATCTGTCAATGTCATGTCACCTCTAACTAAATGCTCATGTATCAATGCTTCCTTTTCATGTTTCTTTCTTCTATACAGTATACACAGCTGTGAATAAACAAGACTACAAGAGCCTAGCTAGTCGAAAATCGAAATCCACTTTCGTCACGATGTTCTAAGTTCTAACACGTTGTGATCACTCTGTACGAAAAATTATAGGAACGTTGGACCAGGCACAGGATATGATCAATTTCAAGTAATGAACATTTCAGCAGCAATATGTTTTACTGATATACCTTGAGATGAAGTGTAATTGTAGACTAGTCATCTATTAATTATTTGATCCTCTCTGGGTGTATATATTTGACAACCTTCACTTTCTCAGTTATCTTGACCTCCAATCCACGCCATTTTATTAGTCTATTTAATTGTTGGGTGGATATCAGGCTATATCTTCACTTTACAGTCAATCAGACTCTTTCAAAGCGTAAGCAGTTCACCTGTACTATTTATAACTCGAGGGAAGTGGCTGATTCGTGAGGCCCCGAAACACTAATTAACAATATTTTTCCAGCACACCGTCTTTATCTGTGCACATAACGGATAACTTCACATAATTACGGAGTTTTAATCAATAGATTCTTGAAAACAAAGATATACCTTACACGGAGTATAATCTTTTAAAGTTTTTAGTATTGAATTTGGATCTATTTCGTCATTATATTGTTGCAAGTGTTCAAATGGTGACGGGACGGGACCTAATATGGCCCAGTAATCATACCTGAAAATCCCGGCAAAAGATTTTAATGCTTTCAATAGATTAATCAACACTTGAAAATGAATTTTAATTTTGTCTTCACTTGTTGGACTTTGCCCATGAACAATTGAAGACGTTAATTTGATTGTCTTCGCATATATGCAATCCAGTTCATCTCATTCACCAATCCTATCTACTAATTCATGAATATGTCCTCTTGCTAGTGTTATTTTCTTTCCGGTCCAGAAACAATCCAATTATAAAAAATGTAAGAAATCCTCCCATCATCCACATGCATAACACAAATAGACGATCGGTTACCATTCATCACATGTTTACAAACTATGTTAAAAAAAGTTCTAGGAGCTGATTGACATGCGATTTAAATGTCCCGATTTAAATGCCTAAACAGTGACCGGCATTTTAGTGGAATTGTTAAAACTGTGTTTGGTATAGAATTGTAATTGGATAGTGTATTATAGGTTGTTGCAAAATGCTTAGAACTGTAAAAGCATTTGAATTTTTGACATTTTAATGCTACGCCAAACGTAAAATCTTGGAGTAGCATTTGGATGCTACTCCAATCAGCCCTCTATACCTTAAAACATGATGTGCCTCACAATAATTAATAATTCAAGTATTGTACAATGTAACATATAATACACGTGGTACAATATTTAAAGTACATTCTTACTCTCTTTTATTTAGCGCTCACTATTATTCAAAAACTCTCGTCACTATTATAAACGGACCAGGCTCTTAAGAAGCTGACTCCCAGCTGTATGGTCCGAGCAAATAGGATTTCTATAGTTCTAGTGTAATTGTGTAAACCATAGAACATTAGCTATGCAACATCTCTCTAGTTAGTTGTTACTCAGGAGCCCACTAGCTAAGGTGAAGACAAATCTGGGAAGAAAAGATTTTCTGGGTTTACGTACACGAGGAAGGTTTCTGTTCTGTTCTATTCTGTCTGCTCTCTGCTCATATATAGTATTGTGAAGGAAATAATTAATGGCTTGCTTCAAACAGCATTCTGGCAATTCATCTGTCCCAAATTAATTAGTTGAGAATTCAATGCTCCAGTCAATGCATAGTAGAAATAATACCACAGTTCAAATTCTTCCATTTCACAAAGAAAAAGATTGTATTATATTCGTTGCATAAGATTGCAGAATTTGAATAGCAGACCTCTTTGAACTCCATGTTATTTCGTATCAGCAGACCTTCCCTCAATCTCATTAAACACCTAGTGGCAGCCCAGTCCCGGCTAGTTGCCAGCCGTTGCATTGCCATACCCAATTCTAACCTCTAGATTTCTGCTAGAGGTGATTCAAAGTTCTCAGATACTTATACAGAGCATTACCTGACTGAAGAAGCTTAATA
This sequence comes from Plantago elongata, assembly GCA_036897095.1. Classification (NCBI taxonomy): domain Eukaryota; kingdom Viridiplantae; phylum Streptophyta; class Magnoliopsida; order Lamiales; family Plantaginaceae; genus Plantago; species Plantago elongata. The sequence goes on from JAYMSP010000051.1 coordinate 55,709, forward strand.
AATTACCTGACCCCGGGTGTTACACGACAATAATTCATCCTGTCAACTGCCGATAACTATTTCTATAATTATCCAGTAAAAGCACAATGAAGAAACTAAACTCAATGAGAATCAACTAGACATCTACTGAACCTATCAACCATGTCGATCAGTTAGCAATGAGAATCAAAACTAGAAAAGTAGAGCACCATAACATGTTATGATGTTAGCATTTGACTAAAGAATATCTAGCGAGCTTCACTAAGGCAGATTAAGCTCACTCTTTATGCTAACTTATTACGGTACATCTATTTCACATGCTTCTTCGGTGTAGGTAAATTTAGTTTAGAAAGTAAAAAGAGGCATAATCTGGGAGATTAAAAAAGAATAATAATTATAATAACTAATCAAAGTTATTTACAATAAATTCCTGGTAAAGTGCACATTGATAACAAGGTTACAACTTACAACAAACGATTTAAGAAGAGGAGAAAACCTGTGACGGAGATTGTGGTCAGTAATTTTTCATTGCTTCAGCGTATACTAGCCCAGATGAAATCCAATTGGCTCTCAGCCCCTCAATGACGGGTAGAAAAGCTCCAGCAGGCCAAATAGGGAAGAATAAGGCAATGCTGTAAAACTATTCGGATAAATTACCATTCGAAGGGATGTGATTTGCTTGTCTACTAGAAATTACTCTATCCAGGGTTTCATCTGGAACTTTAATCCCAGATGTCTCCAAGTCAGCCACTATGGCAATAGATGCATCAAGCTCTCCAAGATCTATACACAGGCTGATGATTTCATCATATAGTGGGCTGCAGCACACACACATAAGTTTAGCAACAAGTTGTTACTTATCTTCTGAAAGGTAAATATGAGTTCAGGAAATGGTTGTGTTTTACTTAAAAGAGAATTACAACTGTAAATAACTGCAGTCTTTCTGCAACTTAATATTTTGACAAAAAAATAGTTTAATAAGTCCACTAATAATATTGGATTTATGGTTTCAAATTTCAATAATGAAGTTTATTTTTAGTTTCTTTGAGTAACTATCTATTCTTGTTCGGCTGATTCTGGCTGAGTTAATTTAGTCAAACTCTAGAATAAAGATATATCGACTGAAACATGATCTCACCTGCCAAAAACATAACCCAGACTATGCGTTGTCCGCAGGATTTGTAAGAAGGCTGAAGGCAGAGGAGCTCGTATGGCTGCACGAAGTACAGTAGCACAGTCACCAATGGTTGGGGTTCCACCCAATTCGATAACCTAAAATTTTGCATAAATTAGTTTTACTTGCAAACTAAATGAAAGTTTTTATTTATTGATGAAGTGACATCAAGTAGGCAAGAAAATGTACTGTTATCAGATATAATAGAATACCCTCTGACTCGTAATTAAGAAGTGAAATTCTCATGAAAAGGAAAAGTTGTTTGTCTTGAACTCTAGTAAAAACCACAGTTCATGTACACTAGTGTGAACTTACACCACCACCACTTAAAGTGTTGGCATGGTTTTCCTGATGTTTAGAATAGAAAAAGAACTGGTGGTTTACATGCTGCGATGGCACTACGAGAAAGTTTTCATGATTCAGATCAACAAAGCCAGAAGTGATGGTTCAGCTAATAGTTTCATTAATTTAAATAGCATTTTCAATTATTAGACCATAAACACGCAACAATATAATGGAAAGAAGAAAATATATACCTTGTTCATTAATTTCACGCCCAACTCAACTTCCCATTCCTGAGACCATCTTCGAGGAGTTTTGTTCTTGAAATCCTTTTCCCATGTCCAGCCCCAAGCATCAGCTATTGTATACATATCAGATACATCAAACACTTTTCTATTCCTTAATTCCTTAAATGCTTCATGAACATCCTCAGGAAACCAATCATCGTCATCATCATTCTGCAACCATCAAAAGATCAAAGGTCATATATGACATAAAGCTGTCGCTTCTGGTTGTAAAGCAGTATATAAATAAGAAATACTCATTCAAGAGATGGAGCAAGCAAGGACAATTGAACATGTACTGAGCGTTCTTACATCCATTGACACTCGAGAAGATCTTCTCTTCGATTTTCTTGATGAGCTCCTTGTCTGGTCAGAGTCTTTCAGCAATTGCACTCCAATCATTTGAGGGGGTTTGGTGGCCCCAGCATCCTTATCTTTGATCCTATCAATGGCTTGGTTTTCAGGCTGTTCCACTTCTTCTTCCTCTTCAGCCTCGTCGTCTTCAGCCTCTTTAGTTAGATCATCATTGCCATCAGCATCATCTGTGGCATCAAGAATTTCATAATTCTCAACTTCCAGTTCTTCATTATGACTTTCATTTAGGTCCTCGCCAAGGAATCGACGTTTCCAGAACTCTGTATCTCCTTCATGCAACTTAATCCGTGAAATCAATTCGTCCAACTCAACATCAATCTATCATAAACGATATTCAGGCTCAAATGGTTAATGGGACTTCGGTTTTTCATCTATAGTTTATGAATAAAAAGCTCAATCAGGCTGACCCAAAAAAAAAAAAAAGAACACAATGATATTGTATTTAAAAAGCAAGTTTTAGATAAAGAGAAATTTCAAATTTCAGACAGCAAACACTCACCTCTTCTTCTTCCTCCTCCACAGGAGGAACCCAAAGAGGCCGCCCTCTAGAGCGATTTATTCTCCTTGCTTTTTGCACACGCTGGTAGAGGACATTTCTTGTGCCATCTGTGGGCAAATCTTGAGCTTCCAGCTCTTCCTTTAGCTCTGATACAACCATCTTGCTAGCAGCTTTTGGTTTCAAGGTATTTGTTTCAGGACCTTTTATTATTTTCTTCAGTCTCTCCTCGACTCTTATGTAGTCAGCTTCAGTCACATTACCCAGTATTGAAGGCCCTTCATTCCATAAAGTTCTCAAAACTTTTCTATGATATATTCGATATTCTTCAAGACATCTCTGTTTGAAGGAGGTCTCAGCAGGATTCGAGTATTTAAAGCCATCTGCATCCGGGTCTAAAGGAGTTTTTCCTCTACGGGGAACCCAGCGCTTGCGTTCACCGGTAAGCCCACCTTCTCCAATGTACCTGATTTGGAACAAAGTCAATCACTTTCCTCACAGCAGGTAAAGTTGAGTGATAAGTTTTTCACATTTTTATTTTATACAAATTGTATAGTATCTCTATGACCAGAAGTATGCAAGTAACAGATAAAGAAGGCATAGCAAAACAAGATACAGCTTCAGGGTGGGAAAAACGGCAATATTACCAAATGAAATAAACTAATACAAGCTTGAACAACAACTTAGGAACACATCCTGAAATCTTACAGCCAAACAGGACACTCTTCAGGGTGGGAGAAACGGCAGAATGGGGAAACCATTGGAGTGTTAGAGTTCCAACTTCCATGCAAAGCAGCTTATAACTAAATAATATGATGATATGGCTGAACTCCCGGAGCAAAGAGCTAGCCATGATTCACACATAGATAGATGAAATTCATGGAAATACTATGTTATTACTTTCAATCGGTTTACCAGGATAGAGAGGCATAGGAAGAGGAACTTAAAGGCATGCAACATACCTATTCAACCTACAGCAGTGGAATAGAAAGATGGAATGCATAGGGATTGCAATTTGAAAATGTTAATCAATAACCTAAAAGAGAAAGAAAAAAAAAAACCTGGCTATGTAATCAACTTCACAACCAATTTCAGCCTCTTCATTCAGAGGTTCAATCCATGAGCTAACAAGCGACCGATACTTCCGTGTCAAGATCATGGCTCTCGGTGGAATTTTTTGGTTATCTTTTGCCATGGCGTCAAGAGCATCAAGTAATTCGACAATCCTTCCTGATTTCAGATATAATTGTCAGTGACAAGTCATTTATTGAGAACCTTGCAGCAAGAATAAAATAATATTAGCAAAATTGAAATGCAAAGAAATTGTTGAGAGTCAACTAGATACCTAACAGACAATGAAGCGCAACTCAGTTGGTATCACGCTTCTCATCCAACCAATAGGTTTGGGGTTCGAGACACATTAGCCGTTTCAAAATAAAAAAGAAAAAAAAAAACTAGATACCTAACACTTAAATCTCAATTGGTTTTAATTATTTTTTACAAAATGGTGTATCTCTTTGAAACTAAAGATTATTATATCGTAAGGTTGAGTAAGAATTGTTTCATGATCACTTTATGGCCATTCAGCTTTTAATTGATCTTTAACCGCAGTAACAAGTGATGGTTAAGAATGTATGTCCATGAAATGCATGCTGAGAGATCTAAAGGTACATCATAGATTGACATTGTTTGGACTGTAATATGAAAGTTGTTACACCACAAAGATGTGAGTGATTTCTACAGACATGAAAATTCTCTGGTTTCAAAGATTATACATAAATGTCTATCCAAGTACAAAATCTTGTTATGCAACCTTAAAAATGCTGTTCCAAGAAGCCCTTTTACAAATGTGATAGTTTTGGGTCTAATCTACCAACTTACATCCCTATTGTGAATCTTCGCACAACTTTTTTCATGTTTTCTTAGCTGACATGTCACCTACTGTTTCTAGTTTGCTAGTACAGGTGATGCACTGTAGCTTTATGGAGAAACTAGAAACTGGAAAGGGTAATTTATATTATAACGCAGGACCAGTCAGACATGCATGCACGCAAACACGCCAAATAAATAAAAAGGATAATTAGATAGAGAGACGACACAACCTTCTCTGCACAGTGCACGAAGATATAATGAAAGTGGATCGCCATATTGCCCCTCATTATGTAGAATTTTCGTCCAACCTTCATAATTTTTTAAGGCACGAAAATGGCGTATTGCTTCTTTGGTAACACAATATTTTGTGAAGCACTCCACCAGCAGCCTAAACAAGAGTCAGAATCCTTTATCCACAACATTTAACCACATTTATGAGATGAGCCACAACTTTGACATATCATTTGCTGCACAATTGAACATGTTTGAATGACTTGGAGTGCAAATAAAGTACAAGCATAACTCCATGGCCATGCTCCACCCAAATTTATTAAATGTTGCCTTGCAAGTTGCAACTTGCAACTATCTTCAGGTCTATATATTTAAAATGCAACGCATGCGGTGATACAACATTAGTTCACTTCATCGATCCATATAGTAGTATACTCTATTGTAGAAAGCCAGTCAGCCCCCTCAAAACTGGAGACTTGTTTAATAAAGACTGCTTGAAAGATTAGATGAGAGTTACAAAGACATATAACCCTGTAATTTGACAAAATATCTAAAGTATGCCACACAATTAGGAGGAATTCAACAAATGAATATGCCAGATGAAGGTAACAAGCAATCAACAGAGGTTGGCAAGCAGACCAGGATCGCATTTAATTTGTGATGTTTAAAAGAAGAAAGTCTCTTACGCGTAGGTTCTCACATTGGGTTGCACGCGCCTGTAGCTTTCCACCATCATCCCGAGCAACTCAGCAACATCTTGAACCCTATGATGTCATATTTAAATGTGATGACCTCATATATTATACTATTGATGGAGAAAATAATAATCACAGTTGTTCACTTCTTGTGGAATATAGATTAAGCATGAGTTATCTTTCTTAATAACATGATTAATGACTTTAACCTGCCATTCAGATTCACTTTTGTCTCCAATTCAAAGATCAGAAGGTATGCAATTGGTCAAGGAGGTCAGCAATAAATACTGCCCAAGAGCAATCAGCTTTGGTTTTTGCACACATGATTTGTCATCAAAGCTATAATCACCTAAAGAAATAGGTTTTATTTGAACAGAGGTGTTACAAGAAATTTAAGTCTTCCAGACAGAGAGGATCAAGTACGGCATGCAACAGAAACAAAAAAAAAACAATAAAGAATGGAATCAACAACACTGACTGAGATTTATATGGTCTGGTTGTGTTTCTACATACAAAGGCGAGCAGGGGTAATGCGTGGTACCAAATATAGGGCTAAACATGCAACTTTATAACATGACTCAATCCATTACAAAGGTTCGCTCTTACTCAGGCTTTGTTCATTGCCCAAGTGTTCCAGAAAAGCACTAGCAGTATTATTTACCTGTCATATGATTCTGCTCTCGTATAAGCTTGAATCACCCAATTATATGTTTCTGTGTTAGGCTTCATATGCCCTGAGCAAAATGCAAAGTGCAAACATAAGAGAAGCTAACAAGTTCACGCAACTAATCAATAACAAAGAACTTTTGTATCAATGATGTGACAAACAAATATTAAGAATTGAGTGTGGCCCTATTTGAATAAAAATTTGAAAGTTGTGAAGCTCACTGCCCAAATAGCTGAAAAGTAAAAGAGAGCAAATCCTAGAATTATCAGATTGATGTAACGATAATGCATCCAAGACCATGAAAAACATATTCTGAGTGCTTCCGGAAAAGGAAAAAAAAACACACAACCACGACATGAAAAGACTGACAATTCAATCACAGAATGACACCTCTTCATGTATGGGCATTTTACATAATTTGCTGCACGTAAATTGTATGTACTATTTTTAGGGAGCTAAAAAAAGAATTGATGTTCATTTCTCAAGTATGCAGATACAAGTCCTTGTCTCGTACTTCTGACAACAAAGATAAACACCCAGAACCCCCATCAAGAGCAAAAGGTAATGTGTCTTGAGTTGACATTCTTACTTGTGCTTTCACTATAAAAATATAAATGAGAACATGCACTGACTACCAGAGTACACATGATAAACTCGAGTTGACACTTTTCCTTTACATCCTTTCTCTTGACAGTGCTACGGCATGTAAAACAGAGTATCAGACATTAAGATCAGAAATCTAATTCAGAGCCAGCATTTGACATTTGTATATTTCATAATATAGTCCCCAACTCCTCATCAGATACACTCACTTACAGCTCTTACTTGATGTATGTGATAGACAAAGAAAAGGTATTAAAGATATGTTATAGATAACGAGTTGCAGAACCAAAGTAGGAAAAAAAGACGAACCATCTCCATATTCCATGTTCTCAAATGTGGCAAAAGCCACTTCCGGTATTCCACATGTAGCCTAGCAAAATTGGAAAGGTTTTAGTATCTCATTTTTTACAGTTGATGAAGACAAAGTTTCAATTTCCATATCCGTAATACTAATGATGTCTGATACAGTTTATTACACATTGGTTAATAGGAAGCGGTTCAACTTGCAATCAGGCCCATCACAGCTTACTGGACTGAACTACGCTCCCAAAAGGAGTATTGATTCCTAACTACAGCCATTGACTTAATTTCTATCAGTTGTGTTTTAGCTGATGTACTTGTTTCACAATTTGGCCAATGAGTGGTATATAGATAATGCAAATCTATTGGTGAACATTAAACGAACAGTCGTACCTGGACGCTCAACAGACAGTTGAAATGAAATGTAGTCGCCATTCGACCAGCTGCCTCCATCTCATACGCAATGGTTAAAGCATTTGAGTGATCACCCACTTTACAATCGGCCTCAATTAGAAGATCGTAGAGCTCATCAGTAGCTCTGAGGCCTCCCTCAGCACCCTTCAGGAACACTCTGTTGGCATCTTCCAAATTACTACTTCTTACAAGCTCCTCTGGTTGAAAGAACAGAATAATCAGATACTAGACCACTAATTGAATAACAATGGAATCACTTTGGAGGCTTGTATGATGTACCAACAAGGAGAAGCCATGCTTGGCGAATGTCATAATTGAGCTTCTCCATGGCTGCAAGAATTTCTAAGCCTCTAGTGGCATGACCTTTTGACCCAAAAAGGCGAATTAATGCAATAAATGTTTCGTGAAGGGGCCGGAGACCTTCACTTAATTCTCTTCGAAGCGAATGCATCTGCATGAAACCAGTTTAGCCCAAGTATGTATACCTACTGCTGAAAAAGAATAATGAGATATCATCTATTGAGTTTTTACCGGATCAGAAAATTGTTTACTAGATAATATGTAGTTTTAGTATGAAAGTAAACTAATCGAGTTCAGATTTACAGTAGAGAACAGTGCACAATTCACAAGCCTTAGTTTTCAGAAGTGATGCTCTGGTAGTTTCTAGTACTTTCTACTAGTTACAATGAAAAATATAAAATCCCATGCAGAGATTTCCTCGAGAATTTTTTAATTTTTCTTTTTTCTTTATTTAAACGTGTAAGAAGACTCTCACATGCACAGCAGCTAGCCATAAAATACAAAGACTTAGGTTCTCTTAGATTGATAATTCGATCAAGGTAGACCACATTGATAAACAGTTGTGTGCTTATATTGGTTTCACTTTAAACAAAATTTTATGATAAATTGGATAAGGGTAATTTGGAATTGATCAGGATAGAGTGTCATCAGAAGGAGCAATAAAATAGTTCAGGCACGTCCAGATGTGCATGACGATTCTAAAGAGTTGTTCCTAGAATTAAATGAATGAAATTAGATACATTACACAGTTCAGGCAACAAACAAATGTGTGCCTCATTTCTGTAGTCCAATGAGTCAAATCCTTAATGATCTAAACGAGCCCAGATATGGAACCAAGTTCTTAGAATCTAATCAATAGAAGCCTTCTCTTTCAACAAAACAAATGAATACGTAGAAACTTGGCCATGTGAAATGTGTATTCAAGTTCAGAAGCTCCCATTATAATCTCAAACTTTCTTCTACGAATCATCATCTTTCCGGTTTGTGAACCGTAAATTATTGACTCAAAAAGGACCAGCATAAACTTCACGTAACAATACAGCTATTAAAAATCTAGCGAGCTCTTGAGCAAATGAGCTATAATAAGGCCACTACTAACACAGTAACAAGCAAAGTGCAAAACAATCGGAAATTTGAGCTTCATCATTCCGATTCCATCTACTGATAAAGCCACATCGAAAACACACGATGTCTAACTGATAGAAAAACATAAACAGACGAATAAACTTACAGCGCCTTGTTCATCTCGATTAAGCACATGCGAAACGACGAGGCCGTGAAACGACCTAGGTCCAGGAGTAATCCCTGCAGCAATCATGTCATAAATCACATCAGAAACTCCACTGACACTGCCACTTCTAGCCTGGTCCATCAGCTCCTCCATGAACACGAGCCGCAGCAGCTTCTCGGCGCTGGACGGCGTGAATTTTCCTTCACTGCCAACGTATCCATTCTCATCGGAGGTTTTCATATCGTGCTGCTGATTAGGTTGTTTCTTCCGTCGAGGTTTTCTCTGAGAGGAGATTGACGGTGTGGCCCATTTCAGCGTCGTGCCGGTGATTCGAGTGGTGGTGGAGAAGGAGGTTAAGGGGAACTGGAATGGGCAGTGATTTAGCAGGCTGGTGACCATTTTGGATGGATGGATAAGGTTGTTTGTTGCAGTTTGGGGGGGGAGAAAGGGGTTTAGCAATTTGGAGGGGAAGGGTTTATGTTTTTGTTTCAAATTTCCCTTTTTTTAAAGCGTTCGGGTGCGATTTAGTGGTTGATCGCACTCGAGGAGGTGATTAGTAGTGTCTAGTGTGTATGTAAACTCATGCATGTTTTATTAGGTTCACGTGGTTTCTCGAACTATCATCTCAAATCAAGGGATTTAGACAAATAGCTCAGGCTCCAAGTATCCCGTTTTGTTGTCAACTGACTGAACGATTTCAAAATTGAACGGATTGTTAACGTGCTATTTGAAAACATTGAATCTACTTGGATCTGATTCAGAATAATGTTACAAGTTGTGAGATCGAGAGAGACTGTTATATGATCGAAGTTGAATTATAATTAGATGATCGACTAGCATGTTGGGGGCTATTGGTGTAGAGCAATCTTGTCGGAGGAGCTTCATGTAGCCAAAACGTGAGAATGATATGTAGTAGTCCTCCCATGGCAAGTCACAAAATTCATTTTTTGATAGGAGCAGATTGTGAATACGAGCTTATAGGAGGTGTATGTATGATATTTGAAAGGGATGTGTTTGAATTTTCATTTCGTATTAAGTTAGTGGTATACGCAATGGCTCTTTAGACTCACGCTCTCTCTCGTTTATGCCAACATTTATCCAGGTCGTGTAAATCATGTACTCGTATGTAGTTATCATAAATGGTTTAACCATCTCCAAGAAATGGGAGGGTCATTTTGTTAATGAATGGTATCATTTCATCTCAATACATAATTCCGCCTTCTGTCTACATTTGACATGTTGTATCTCGTTGATATGGAAGAGTAGGTTCCTAGTTCGTCCATGCCATAGCAGCCTCACATTTAGGAGTATCATTGCAACTGTGAGATAACTCGTGAGGTTTTAATTGGAGTTGTTATTTGTTGTTGGTGAGTAGAGATGTACTTGTGAGTCATGATTAACTTTCCATTTATGATGAAACGTTTCTAGTGGTTGCAAAATGATGGTAATTGTTCAGAAAATTATTAACTACATAGATTGCAGTACACCACTAAGATTCTAGAAGTGTAGAAAATTAGAAATCTGAATCACTAATCGTATATTCTTCGGTCTTAACTAGCTTTTGAGCTAACCGTTACATGTTCTTATCAATATTATCTAGCTAGTTTCGTTAAACATGATCAAATTATCAGATTATGTTGTAATGTAATCAGATGAACAATGACAAAAGCCAAACTAGTTTTATAAGTCATTTGCAGTTGTTATGACCTCAGAAATGAGAAAAGCATATCCTTACACAGATTGACACATGAACAATTCAACACTATGAAACTGAAAACTAGGAATGTAGCGAATTAAAAGTAAATACTCAAGACTCTGTAACATTACACTCAATGTAAGATAAAAGACCTTATTAATGAAGCTCCTACTATTTTTAGATGTATGACATTGACCAGATTATCAATCACTCCACCAAAAATAGCAAGTTTGGTAACTCCTAATTAGACCCTGGTATCCAATGCCATGATGGTGCTGAGGTTCATTGGGTGCATCATTTGTTGTGATCCGGAGAAAATCTCATCCACGATGATTCGGTTGGCCCTCTCTGACGGATGGAATGGATCCCAAAACACGAGAACATCTCTGTTCGGGCACAGGTTGGATAATGGGGTGCATAGCCCAACCCCGTTGTATGGGCCTTGTCCGCAACATGCTATCTGTGAGTTTTGAAACCCTGCACCACGTACAAAGTATGTAAGTTTTTTCATAAATCCGCTATTGATAATAAATTTCAACAGTGTAGTAATGTTTTGCTAACTAATGTTGAAATTAATAAATGAGTATTGGTACCAAAGGCTTGTGGATTGGTAATGAAGTTGAGATGCATTTGGTTGGTGTTAGCTGCAATAAAGACATCAGCACCAAGTTCTTGGTTGAGCTGCACAATCATTTGAGCTAGTTGCGGGTTGAACAGTGAAGAAGCGCGTTGCAATTCTACTGCGCATTCTCCACGACGGCTGTGTTGTGCCAACTCAGCAGGCACGCATCCCAATGGGCCAGTGCCAGTCACGATTACACGACGGGCCCCAAGTGTGTATAGTCTCTGTAAAGTGACAAATTAATTAGATAACGAATTCGTTGTAGACCTGATTTAGGTAATAATTATATGATATTAGTTAATTTACCTGTAACACTTTTTTATACTCCGAAACAACATATGGAACGTAGTCTTGAAGAGCATATTGGCGAGACCTAGCAGAATAGGGCACCAAGAAGTAGTTGTTTACGAAATCGTTGCCACCTAATGTTATCAGGGTTAGTGAGTCTTGGATGAGTTGTTGAGTTGCTGATGCTCCGATTAATTGAGCCACCCTCTGTTGGTATTGTCTGAAATAGTCAAGTTGTGCTCCGATCCTAATGATGTTAACCTGCACGAAAACATCGTTGTATTATTACTAGATGTTTTTTACTTACATACATTATCGTAAACCGTCAGTCACGGTCACATGGTATAAATCGTATTCAAATAAAGTTGTGAATGTTTGAAAAATACACTATCCCATCAACATTAAGTTGAAGTGATTCAGAACATAATAAACAACTTTATCTTTTCCATTTGTTACCAAAATTTGAAATTCACCCAATTTTGGGGAAAAAAAAAAAGAAAGGAAAATAATTATGTCATTAAATGTCTCACCTGTCTCCAATAGAATTTATAGTATTTTAACACCTTCTATAAGTTTAGCATTAAATTATTAGGATAAAGGTAATGTACACATTGTACAATTCATTGTATGTGTAGTATTATTTTTTGTACAATAAATGTAAAATAAACTGATGAAGTAATTAGCTAGGTGAAAAAAATAGCAACTTACAAACTGGACACCAGTGTCATTAAGCACACCAACCCCAGCAGAAGCAAAGTTTGCCCCAACAAGAAGCTTATCACCCCGTAGCTCGGGACTCAAGTAAGGCAATGTTGCTTCCGCTCCTATCCGTTCGCCTGCACAAATACATGCCACATTTAATTTACGAGGTACAAACACATTTAAGCACCACAAGGTACTGCCCTGTAATTCTGTAAACACAGTCGTTTTTACGAGGATTTTTTAAGTCGGTCTTTTCATCTCACTAGACATTTGAACTAGCTTGTATGTTTACAGATATGAATAATGGCGTATGGTTGGACTTTTAAAAAGTTAAAAAGTTAAAAAACACGTGCATTTTACTAAACATTGAAAGAAAAGGGATAGAAATATTACTAATGAGATCGGGGATGTTCAGCCCATTGGAGAATCGACCGGTAGGACGGTGCGTGGGGTAGTCGATTCCGTAGGGAGGAGCATCGGCCCTAGCGGTAGTCGCCAAGTAGTTGTTATTGCCATTGTCCACCAACGAATCGCCAAACACAAAGAACGCTCTAGCATCTACGCGAACACTCAAATTAGCCAATGCTAAAATGAGGAAGAACATGGTTGAAAAGGTGACTAGGTTAGACATTGTTCTTGCTCTTACAAAAGAATCGGAGTTGGACTCTTTTGTGCAAGGGAAATATTGAATGGTTCTTGTCTAAAGGGAGATGTGTATATTTGCTTGAAATGGTGAGTGAAATGGTGCTCTATATATGCATGAATGCCAACTAACGGGATGGTGTGCCATTAGTGGTGAAAGGACAAGAATAGGTCACAAAAAGTTCAAAGGCAGTAAACCAGTGACCATTGGTATTTAATTGGACAGTTGTTTTGAGGAAAATAATTATTTTTGCAATTATTATTCACATCATGCATGACTTTTACTATTTGTGGTCAATTTTCAGTCATGCTTTTCCAATTATTGTTGAATTATTTTTGAAATTTTTCCATGTTGGTTCCATTTTCCATCAACAGAATCTAGGGTGACAGACTTCTGATTTTTGGTTTTCAGTATGTATAAATTATGTTTAGTTAATTAGTTAAATGAATTAAAATTATTTTACAGAATGAGCTAGCTACCCAAATCCCCAATGTTCTCTCTTCCTCTAATTTACATAATGTAAACATGTATTATAGGAAAGTTAAAAACAGTTAGCTTATGATAGTATGATTATTTTTCTTTCTAAAAGTTAACTGTTTTTAAGTATATTTTGTATAGAAAATTATAAGTGTTCTTGTGAAGTTCATCGATTTATCAATAGTTCGTCATCGTTCATTGTGGAAGTACTCAAGTTGATGACTTGATTCGAAATCGAGCCTTGAAACCCTGAATTGACGTTCTTATGACTTCGAAGTTATCAACTAAGTTAAAACTTAGAAGATTCATGAATTCAATAACATATAAATTTGTACAAAGTTATTTGTTACACTAAAATTGAATCATGTGAATGTAAAAAAATTATTCGAATAAACATTGCATTGAAATGAGCTCGACCCTATAAGGTTAAATTGGTCGCAAACTCTCACGTATGAGATAGTATCCCCCAAAACAATGAAAAACTCACATATGCAAGAGTCAGCCTCTTTTGATTGGAACTAGATGATCTCATTTGCAATCAACTGGTTCTTCTGTCAGTGGGTGGATAATACTCCAGAACTTAATTGTCAAAATCTTTAGGATTATTATGATATGGACAATTTCGATTTTGGTCATGATATATGACTTGTGTTCGATCTAAATTGGATACTTCAAGAAGAATTTTCCATTGCGTTTATCCAATTAAAAATGTTTAGTCCGTAAGTGTATCTAATATGGTCCTGCATATACAAAGTGATTGATTAGAGACCTCAACAAAGATTTTTATTATTTAAAGAAAAATAATGACACCTTAAATGGTCCAATGTTTAAAAATACTACTAAAATTCAGTGCATTTATAAAAAAGAACATGCAAATATATGCAATACAATCAATGCTATAGTGGAAGAAAATGAAATAAATTCTCATCTACCATAGATTTTATTGGTGTCTGGTGAGGAAAAACACAATTTAGTGTTCATCCATTTGCACATGAAATGTTCATGAGCATATTACATATGCTGTGTTCAAAGGCTACATATATTCCTGGACATGACCAGAACATCAAAGTATGTACATTGTACAAGCTCATGAACCCTTATACATCAAAGTGGAACACCATGTATATTTCTCCTTTTACTTGTTTGAGTTTAAATGCAGCTTTGATTCAAGCATTAGAAGGTCTAGTTATGCAGTAGCAATTTTCGATTTGTTTTGTTAAAATCGAACATAAAACCTTTTTAAATAATATAATAAATCTCTTAATATCATGTTAAAGTGTCACTACACTTGTAAAAGTGTCGTTTTACTTTTACAATTTATTTAACACTTCCTCTATATTCTTCAACAATTTAACAAGTCTTAATTATCATGTTGAAGTGTCATTTCACTCGTTAAAGTGTTGTTTACTATTGCACTTTGTTCAGCACTTCTTCACTATTCTCCAGCAACTGACTATTAAAAAATGTTATTTCAAATTTTTTCCCCTCCAACCTCACACCACACGAATCACTACTTAAGAATTTTTACAAATGCAGTCCAAAATATTTTTTTAAAGAAATTGAAAACACTTTGAGCATGGTGATCGTATCAATCTAGGTAAACATTGTGATTGTTGATTGGGTTTAGACAAATAAACCAAGCTAGAACTGTTTAGATGATGTAAATGGTTTTTGGATAGTTTAAGAATTTTGGTTCTTGGACGTGTACACCCATTAACAAGACTCAAAATCATTTCATGCATTTGTATTTGATTTTTTACACACAAGTATTTGTATTCGTCGTTTTTTTAAAAAATATTACTAAATGATGAATAGTTATATATTTACGATTATAACTATCTCGCATAACTCCTTAAACTACTAAATAATTGATGCACCTCACACCTTATAATAAATAGTAAAAGAACATTTACATACAAATTACTCATTATAAGTTGGTCTAAGCTAACTTACCTAACAAATAAACTGAAGAGACTCTTTCTTTTATAAATAGATCATATTCAAAATTCAGCTATTTTTTAAATTAACTTGTGTATACAAATGTGCATAATATTTTGGTATTTATCCATTCAAGACATTAATGTCTCATAAAATATAATATAAAAGTTTGTACGTGACCTAAATTCGATTAATTATTATTAAATTTATAGGCATCGTAATTAGTGCGATGTATCATTTCTGTTTGATTTATAACAGTACTGTCGAGTCTCGAAATTATTGAGTAGGCCAATTCGGTGTAGGCAAAAGTCGTGATAACAGAATCAACTTTCATCCCATCCATGAATTTGAAGCTGCAGAGAGTTTTGAATTGTGTGTATATTACTTTAAGAGTACCATCATACACAAACCTTCAAATATCTCTAACATCTCAAGCTTTTATATGAAAGAGATGAAAATTGAAGTTCTATCACGATATCTGGACCAATTGACTTAATTTGCGTCTAATTCCGGCTAGTATTTCAATTTCGAGGCTACGTGCCCAAGAGATTTTAGAAGCAAATGTATTAGAAGCCATAGGCAAACACTAATGATCAGGGATCGAACCCAGTCATCAACGTCTTCACCCGTATCAAAATTTTCACTTATTACACCCCAAATGAGCTGAAATTAGAATGATAAAGAGTGGTATCTCTAAATGGTTACTCATAAACACTTTCACACTAACTTACAAGTTCGATCTCTCAAATTATTACTAGAAATAATAAACTTGTAACCCTTAGTACGTATATGCTTCAATACTTTCCTTCGAATATGCTCCCCAATATAAAGTTAGTTAGTGAGTTAGGTAATGTATACACAAGTTAGCAAGTAAAGTTTTAATATACCCCTGTAAAAACAACTATATCTGTTGTGGAGATATAAAGAATTTCAGAGTAGCAAGAGGGAAAATTAATAGGTAGCTGGAAAATACAAGTGAAGATGACAGATCATAATTGGCCTTGTGATATTAGTATGTCATGTGTACATAACTGTATCATTTAATGAGCCTCTTCAATACAGACTTACAGTACCACCAATACCAGCTCAGCTGCCATTTCTAGATCGCCTATGCCATCTAATTACTTGTAATTTCTCATTATATTCATCTCTTGTTCAAATATCTCTGCTCCACAGTTTCCAGATTCAGCAATATTGCACTTCACTTATAGGAACTTGAGTTCTTTTAATGGACGCCTTGTTTGTTAATCCATTTACTAAGGAACCGTGAAATTGGCTATCTAGGGCTGATTGACTAGGCATTTAAATGCCCCAATTTGACTCGATGAACAATAATTTGGCCTAAAATACACTTCAAATACTCCATTTCAATTTCATTCCAAATACAATTTCACTAAAATTCCATCCAAATGGCCATTTGAGTGTCATGCCAATTAACCCAAAAAAAAAATTGAAGTGCATTTAGGGAATGTATCTGTTAAAACTTTAACCGATAAGTATTATTGATTTTTTAAGAAAAATTCAATGTCAACAATGTGATGTGCTAAGAAAAGTTAATTTATATTTGACTAATATAAAATTTGGATCAATATATCATGACACGATGATGTAATTGTGAGATAAGTGAATATATATATAACGCATATTAACACTTTTCACTTTGTGATTGCAATGTGAATTTTATTCGGGTGAAAATGGAGTTTATGTTTCTTCTCTTTTGTGTTGAACAAAAAGTGGATTCAATCAAATTGAATCTTTATCTTTTCAAGTTTTTCTTTTTTCATTTAAAAATATTGAGACAAACTTTTTGTTTAAGAAATTAGGTGAAAAGTCAGTTGGCATGCATTGATTGAGTATCCGGAGAAAGCCAATTCAAGTATTCAACTGCATGCAGTAATTATACTACACCTGAACCAAATTTCGCTACTTTTTTATCACGGAAATGGGCTGGGTTCTGAATATGAGGGCCCATTAATTAGCCCAAGAACAGAAAGCCATACAGTTCATTCACATAGACAAAATAAAATTCCCAATTTTCTTGACAAATTGAAATGATCCAATTGAAACCTTTGATGAAAGCAACTTTTTATTTGATCCCCTGCCCCTTCTTGGCCAATAAAATCTAGCAGAAGATAAATAAAAATGAAGAACATTACTAAAATCGAACATTGAAAACATTCACTAAAAAGAAAAAACGTACATCAACAAATGCTGCAAACACGGACTTCTTCGCCTTAAAAAAGAGCTACCACACACCTTATTTAACGAAATAAAACACAACCTGAAAACTTATTAAAAATCACACACCCCTAGCTAGCTCCAAATAACTGAAACTGCTCAAGTTCTTCAGACTAAGAACACACCAAGATCCAATTGAATTGGCTCACTTAGGTCCATGATTCCATTGCCAAGATAGTGCTGAGATTCATTGGAGTCATATACTTGTTGTCACCAGTCAGAATCTGCTGGACTATAATTCTGTTAGCTCTTTCCGATGGGTGGAACGGGTCCCAAAACACGTAGATATCTCTGTTTGGGCACAGGTTGGATAACGGTGTGCAGAGTCCAACTCCGTTGTATGGGCCTTGTCCACAACACGCCATTTTTGACGTAACAAACCCTGCCCCAATCACACATTTAGTTATCTTAATGCGAATTCTAATAGACCTGGTCTAGGCAGTAGGCAGATATGTATGTATGAACGTTCATTAGTTTGGGGGACATACCGTATGCCGTAGGATTGGAAATAAAGTCGGAATTCATCCGGTTTGTATTGGCACCAATAAAAACATCAGATCCAAGCTCACTGTTAAGACTGCTTAGCATACTATTTAACTGAGGGTTGTACAATGCAGCAGCACGCATAAGCTCGGCTGCACATTCCCCTGCCCTGCTCCTCTGTGCCAACTCTGCTGGCACACATCCCATCGGCCCGGTTCCTGTCACTAGGACCCTCCTAGCCCCCAGATCATGCAACTTCTGCATTGTGAAAGAAATGAATATGAGTAATTAATAGGCCTTTTTTTCACAATCGTAGTTCCTAAACGCTAAACCTATAGTTCGTTAAAGAATGTGTGATGGTAGTTACAATGTGACACGTAAATAAATTATACAAGTAGCGTTTCGCTTTAAAATGAGATCATACACACTAAGTCACAGCGGTACATAAAGCACTTGCATACACTTGGGTTGTATTTAGCAAAACTAGCCGATTATTACTATGATGATAACCTAGTTGTTTTTTTATGTAGTTGTTCGGGTAAATCGGTTTAAACTTGAAAGGAAGGTCTAAATCTGGTCCCTGATTATTGTTAGGGTGTTGGTTGTGTAATTGTACAAGCTAGTAAATGTTGTCCCATCATTTTTAGAATCTCTTACAGGGTCACATGTAAGTTTCGAATTGTCTCTTCAATAAATTAAACAGATCTGATAATGCAGTATAGCTAGCCAAGCTACCTCAACAACCAAACATGGATCTTTCATATTTCTCACAGTATCCGCTACATGCAGCTAATCAGATAAATTGGATCTAAATTAATGAATATACGTTTCTGTTCATCTATCAGTTTTTTTGTCTTGTCGGTAGGTTATCTGGACAACCTGATCAGTATTTTCCTTAGAATTTGGTTTCGAAATTGAAATTGTAAGAAACCATGGCTGCATTGATTTGAAATGCTGAAACATATGACAGAGTTAAGTTACCTTCAAAACCTTGCGATACTCGGAAATGACATAGCGAACATAGTCAGGAAGAGAGAATTGTCGGGACCTGGCAGAAAACGGCACCAGGTAGTAGTTGTTAACAAAATCGTTCCCACCGAGAGTGATGAGCACCAGGGCCTGGTTCACTAGTGACTGAGTCTGCTCTGCCCCGATTAGGCTGGAAACACGTGTCTGATATTGCTGGAAGTACTCTAGTTGTTTTCCAATTCGAATGATGTTAAGCTGCAAATCATTGTGATTTCAAGAAAATAGTGTAAGTTTAGTACTGTCAGTACCATTCATTACATAAGCTCACATTATGCTTACATTAATTCCTGATATTTAGTCACAGAGTAACATTAAGGTACTTTGTTGCTTTGGTACATCAAGTACTGGTCAAGAAAATGGCAATTCAATGCATTTCTAGCTTGATTTGGTAAGAGAATTTTTTGCATTCACTTCATTTAAAGCTCTATGAAGGTAAATAAGTGAGATAAGCTACTGAAAAACAGGACTTACTGTTACTAGGTATAAGGTAACAAGTAAGAAAATTGATTGTACATGCTTTTTTTAGGAACACACAAGTGACCACTCCACTCCTGTGCTATGTTAGAGGAATTGCAAAATTAGCTAGTGAATATGTAAAGCAAAGAATAATTTGAAATGTTAGCTGCGACTACTTATAATCTCAAATCCTAATATAATTAAGCTGAAATTGAATTCGTACTTTTTAATAGCGATATTAAGTTTTATCCCGACTTGTCTAATACGAAGTTGAACTTGGTATGAACCACTTTCAACTTAATTTAGGCAGGGTGCAGTTGTTGCAAAAACCCTGCAAGACGAAGAGCTTACAAATTGGATTCCGGTGTCATTTAGAACTCCGACTCCTGCTGAAGCAAAGTTAGCCCCAACAAGAAGGTTATCGCCCTTGAGGAAAGGGCTCAAGTATGGCTGAGGTGATTCTGTACCCATTGACTCACCTAAAGAATACATAGTTTTACATTATAACTCAAATTAAGTTTAAAAAACATATAAAAATATGATATAGCAAAAGTTTGAGATCGAGTTTTAAAAGTTTGGTTCCCCTACTAATGAGATCCGGGATGTTGAGGCCATTGGAGAATCGTCCAGTGGCACGGTGGCTAGGGAAATCGATACCATATGGAGGGGAGTCGGCTCGTGCACTGGTGATAAGATAGTTGTTGTTGCCATTGTCGACAAGCGAGTCACCAAACAC
This sequence comes from Plantago elongata, assembly GCA_036897095.1. Taxonomy (NCBI): domain Eukaryota; kingdom Viridiplantae; phylum Streptophyta; class Magnoliopsida; order Lamiales; family Plantaginaceae; genus Plantago; species Plantago elongata. The sequence goes on from JAYMSP010000051.1 coordinate 75,920, forward strand.
AAAGAAAGCTCTTGCATTGGCCTGTTGAGCCAATGAAGCAAGTGATAGCAAAATTAGGCTTAAAGATAGCCATGCTGATATTGAAGATGATGAGAATGAGATTGTCATTCTGATAATGAAAAATGGGGTGCAAATGCACTTTGACTAGTTAGTAACAAACTAACTTATGGCGTAGAATGAAGGTATTAATTTAGTTATGGTGTGAGGGGTATAGACATGCAAGGGCTCATATATATAAGGTTTGGAGATATTGGTGAGGGCCTTCTTCTTGAATGGTGTGGCACATCCCACATGCCACATGTCCAATGGAATTGTAACTAAATCACTATTGAATATAATTGACGGTATGTTTGCACTAGTATGGACACGTGAAAATGAGTATGACACGACATAAATATGTAGAGATAAGTATCATACGAAATATATAAACTATAAATACTTGGGTAAGAATGATAATATACGAACATAACATGGCGTTGCAGGATAACGAGGAATTGTTTAGCTAAGTTATCTTGTAAGAAAATTAGTCTCCCCAAATTTAGATTTAACAAGTAATGAAAATTCCACATGAAACTATATGTTTGTTTTGCTATGCATGGGAGATGGTTGTGTTGTACTACTAGTCAAACACTTAGGACAGTGTAGTACCCAACCAAAGTCTCTGATTTAGTTTTCCTTCTTTTAAAGGCAGAATCAAGAAAATAAAGGAAAGATTAACAATATTGATGATATGCGCGTCCCAACCACCCTCAAATAAGAGATACTACAACTCGCGTATAAGAACCCTACCACATTGTATATAATCACAACATATGTATTAACAACAAAAAAACATAACATTATGTCATCATCAATCTTCAATCACAAATATATGAATCTCCCATTAATATACAAGAATCAAAATGAAGCTGAAAGACCAATATTTATGCTTGTTTACATCACTGTGTGTCCATGTTTAGTCCATACATAATCTTTGATGTTGATAAGCTTCCTTTTTAAGATTGATGGTCAAATTAATCAGTCACAAGTCACTCTGTCTTTATCGACAAATATACATGGCCTAATGTCTTTTAAATGTACTAGCAAAACTTAATTTGGTCTCATTCCTAACAACATGCATGAAAAACTTTATTAATTTAATGTAGCGACAATCTCATTTGATTAAAGGCGTCTCCAGTTAAACTAGCTACACATATTAATCAGTGTCACTTTTAAGTTAGCCAGAACATTGCAAAACTTCAAATCGGAGTATCTTAATTGAACAGTCTTATTTACGATAAACGCACAAACTCACTCATAATTGGTTTCGTTTCAAAGTTGAGTCATCACCAGGGATTAGCATTTGAACCATTCACCTACTTTTTGGAGCTGATAAAGTTGGGGAGATTTGTACGTGGCAGCAAAATCAGAAGTTTTTGTGGCCACCCAAAAGTGAAATTCAATTTAAGAGGTTGAAAAATTAGATGTAAATACACACAATTGGCCTATAGTGTTAAAGAGGTTGAGACCCACCTCAGTAACTAGCCGCTAAATGTAACATCTGTTCCTCCCTCGATCGATCTAGACCAAAACCATATCCTGGGACCTTGGACAAAAGAACAAGGTAGCTCAGAAATAACTCAATCAGGATCTTAGTTCATAATTTTATAATTACGATTTAGTCTATACTACGATATCTTGTATTGGTTCATATATAATTATTTATGTGATGAACAATATAGCATTTTAAACATTTGATATATGTATGTTACATTATATCAAAACACCGTGAGACACCAATTGTAACATGTTGTAATTAGCATTGTCATTGCATTATGATCTTCATGGGCGGAGTCGAATTAATCACATTTTAATTATGAGTAAGGGGAAAGTCAGAATTTATTGTAATGTTTTCCGTTCACTTTATAACACTGCGAACAAGCTTCCTCGAGTCTTGATTGTGCATGACACTTTATATACGAAAATGATAAACGCAGGACAACTTTTACAAAACGAAGAACGCATTTTTATATATTATAAATAACACCACAACTATTGAAATTAATAAAATAATCATATAATTATAAATAATTATAATTTTACTAAAAAAATCTAAACATGTTTATTTAAACCAATCATATTTACCAAAAAAAATCGAAGAAAATTTAAAAGAACGCGAAGAACAAAGAACACGAACGAAGACTCCGCCGCCCCGTGGTCGGAGCTGTGCAGCTCTGATTAGAGCTATGCAAAGCTCCAATCAAAGTTGTAAGATCAAACCAGGTCTGATCAGGACACGATCACGGTCAGTTTCTTGTTTTTTTTAAAAATTTTTTAATTAAAAAAATATTGATGTAAAGTTAATTAATTTAATTATACCAAGTAATTAAACAAATATGAATTATAACAATATAAACATCTCAAATTCATCATTATTTGTAAAGTATGACTAATAATTTTATAAAATTGATTTTCGTTACGTTATGATATCGTAATGTATATGCGTTCATATATTTTTGAATATGAGATAATTTAATAAATTTTATAAAAATTAAAACTAATTTTATATTTATATAATTTATTGAATCTTTTATAATATATAAAAATGTATATTACGTTTAGTAAAACGGTACTACATTTAACAATCTCCACGTACATTAGACTTGAAACAAATTGTAGACACTTCATATAGGGGTTTTTAGGAGAAAAATAGAGCTTACGGATCGAAGTAGGTGAAAACATTGTCCCACTCAATTTATTTAACCATGTGAGTTACTCATGCCGTGTTATATCCTCATTCTTGTCTTGTCAAATTTTGCTGGATTCAAAGCATATTTTTTTATGCCCGTAAAAACTGTTCGATAGCTCATAAATCGACTAATAATTATCAGGGGCAAAGCTAGCCTTCAAAATTAAATAGGTGTTCTCTTTTATAAATAAAATTCTTCTAATTATACATTGGTCTAATTTGAAAAAAAAGTATAAAAAATACATATGAACTTTTTCTTTTTGAATAAATGGGTGGTGTTGTAGCCCCACTTGGACCAAGCATAATTTCGCCACTGGTAGTTGTGATTTGTGAATATCATCTTAGTTGTCAAATATCACTCTAGATTGATTGTTTACATGACAATTCATTTTATTGACATTTATTTAAATAAATTTATTATATTTAAGCCTGTATTTCTATCAAATATAATAAAATCAATTGACAATGTAACTGCTTATAGATCATTTCAAAGTCCAAACACATATATACTTTGATTTTATTTCTTATTGCTTGGTTTAAAGATGTGCAAAATCCTTTCATCTGAGGTTACAAAATAAACTTTGCCAATTTGGTATTGGAAAAAACAAGAAATAATGCAATTGCCCAGTTTTTATTTATTAGTTGTTCCATTTCCTGCTTGTTCATTCTGGCAAATATTAAACAACCGAAAAAGTTAGGTGTAACATATGATCACTTAATTTATTGTATATTCACAATTCACCAGATCAAGTGAAACATGCCAATTATCACACGGGGACAAGCACATAAAACTGCAATTACGTTGTCGATCGCAAAAATAAGAAATGTATTTTGATACATTTCGTTTTTTCTTGTTTTATTTTGACTACTTTTGACATTTTAGTTGATTAAAATTGATATAGTTATATGATCTGGCTAAGTGAAAACGTTTTTGTTTTTTCCTTTTCTTGAAAATGGCTTAGGCCCTATTTGTCATACCGATGGAGTGGTCATTTCCCCACTCAAATCGAACATTTCTTGTATATAAAAATTTTAATTTCAATTAAAAAATATCACTCAAATTCTATACCAACTAGTCGCTTAATAAAAATGTTGGGAATGTGGGCATAAAAAGTTTTGCACTTTATAAATTGGTCCCTAGAAGGCTGCAAGCAACACTTAATCCTGCTACTTGACCCCAAAAAACTACTGAAACTTTACATTTAATTCCTTTCAACATTTGAATAAAGACAAGAATTGATTTTCGAAATAACGGTCTTTAAAGACTATACGTATTAATATTAAAGATAATAGAATTATATCAATCTTATTATTAAAATGTCGGCGATATCAATATTAATATTATATTTACAAAACTTGCATTTTTTAAAATATAGACGTCTTTAATAGTGTGATACAAATAATTGATAGTATAGATCGTCTCTAAAAATATCTAGAGATACAACTTTTGTATAAAGTATTTAGAGACAGATATATATTATCATAAAAATCATCTAATGTAAATTGTCAATATTAATGTTTTCCATAGATACAAAAATGCAAGTTGTTAACAATATGAGTGATTCATAAATAAATAACATCGATAATTTAATTGACAACATAGATTGTCTAAACCCATTATAATATTGAGAAACTCTCCTGAAACTGCAAAAAGTGCTGAGAGTTTTACACAAAAAGATTCAGCCGTATAATTAATATACAATAATATAAAATTTGTAAATACATAAAGATCCACAATTAACACACAATGCTGCACAATTAACATATAATATTGCACGACACTTACAAAAATTGAATTATTTGAGATATGATTTGAATAGAAAAAGTTAAATTTTCATATAAAAAATACAATTTAAATTGAATTTTACGACTCAAATTGTAGCAATTTCACAAGTATTTATATATATACAATGGCACCTTTTCCCACGCGCCAAACACAGCCCGAATTTTGCTGAACTGGAAATCCTGGAAAAAGTCAAAATGTGCATCTTCTCCATTAAGCGGTCCAAAATCAATTTAGAGAAAAGCGATGTCGTTTTCACTCGTTGTGGCTCAGTCTCAGTTCACACACCGAGTGATTCCGATCTCTAAAATACCTTTCAGATCCTGCGCCAATTGTACATCAGCTCAACTCAGGAATCTTTCCTATTCTGGTGATCAAGAACCATTTAACTTGTAACTTGTAAGTACTCTTCTTAATCTTGCATATAATTTGTTACTGGTTAGATCTTGTATTTCTTACCATTAAGTTGAAACTTGAAATAGTAAATAATTTATTACTGAAGAATGTTTGTAGAATCAATTTCACTAGTTTCCTGTATATTACTCCATCTGTATGAAATTCAAATTTTGGTCTCTTATTTGTTGATTTGAGCTTTAGATATATACTAAAACTATGTTGAGGAAAAAGTAGATGATAAGCTAGCTGATCGGATATATGGAAATACGAGCTAATAGGTAATGTAATTTATGGAGGTGTTTGGTAAATTAGCCGGTAAGCTAGCTTATTTGGTATGTGTGGAATGTAAAACAGATCAGTTAGTTTGTTTCATTTACTTGATCAGCTACCATGCGTGCACATTAGAGCTTATTGTGATCAAATTGTCAGATAAGATTATGCTCGTGTGAAACATTACCATAGTTTAAGTTGCATCGTCAAATTCATGAATGATCCGATAAGAAAACCTGCACCATTAGTAAGGGGAATCAGTTTTTATAGCACTGAGAAAGGGTGCATATTTGATATTGTTAATATGGCTTAGCTCAATTAGATAAGCTGAGGTAGACATTAGATTACCGTTGGTGGGTGCTATTCCTTTTTTTGCACTAGACTACTAGTTGGTAGATTTGTGCAAAAAGTGAAATGACGCAATAGTTGATTATGTTTGATCATTTAATGCTGAGATTCAAAAAACATATATGCGAATTTGACTTCAGTTTTATTACGTGTGCTACAGGATATACTTGTATTTTTTTTGGAATGGCTAGGGAAGGTGACAATTCGTTAATGGCTAAATTGTTGAGTCCAAAACCCCAAATTAACCAAAATATTGATCCGAAGAGGAAAAAACTTCGACGATGTAAAAGTGCCCCTCAGTCCGAATTTGTTCCTGGTGAGATATACGGCCTAAACGAGATGGAGTCGGTTCCAAGAGCTGAATCCTTTTTTGACCAAATACATCCCAGTTTCCGAAAGGTAGCCTTCTTCTTGACTCTCTACCTGGCTATAGGTACAATTAGCTTTTACCTTGTCGGTGATCAGATCAAGGGAGTAAAAGTAGATGGTGTTCTTGATTCTGTCTACTTTTGCATTGTCACGATGACCACTGTTGGGTATGGAGACCTAGTGCCTAGCAGTTCATTTGCGAAACTTCTTGCATGTGGTTTTGTTTTCTCCGGGATGGCTCTAATTGCACTAACGATAAGCAAAGGAGCTGACTACTTAGTTGAAAAGCAGGAGCTGTTGCTTATCAAAGCCTTGCATATGCGTGAAAAAACTGGACAGCTCGAGTTTCTTAAGGAGATGGAGAACAACAAAGTTCGGTACAAGTGTTTCATAATGATGGCTCTGCTACTACTGTTGATGACAACCGGCACAGTATTTTTGGTTACTGTTGAGAAGCTGGATTTAGTGGATGCTTTTTATTGTGTTTGTTCTACCATTACAACCTTGGGGTATGGAGATAAGAGCTTCTCGACTAAGGCTGGCCGTGTGTTTGCTATATTCTGGATATTGACTAGTACTATATGTTTAGCTCAGTTATTGTGTTATATCGCGGAGCTTAATTCAGAGCACAAGCAAAAAGCACTAGTGAATTGGGTTCTTACGAGGAAAATGACGAATGTGGATTTAGAATCAGCTGATCTCGATGACAATGGAAGTGTCGAGTAAGTCAATACTGTATATTATCATGTTTATGAATTATGATATATTGGCCAGAATAATGTCACATGGTTCTGGCAATTGCTTTTACATTGGACGTTGTTATCAGTATTTGATACTCCATGTCTATGAATTGCATGATGTATTTCCAAGGCGAAAACTTTAGCCATTGATTATGTTGTTTATATTGGTTTGCAACAGGGCTGCTGAATTCATTATCTTTAAGCTGAAAGAGATGGGGAAAATCACTCCAGAAGATGTTTCAATTCTGCTGGAAGAGTTTCAAAACCTTGATGTTGATCAATCTGGGACTTTATCCCCCTCCGACTTAACACTGGCTCAATCTGCTTAAAGATGCAGCTCTCCGACTGTGTACACTACCTGTGAGTGAATTGTTAATATAGTATGGAACTTCGACTCAATTCTGTGCTATTATTTTGCTGTATTCCTTACACTGGTCATGTACAGAGAAATGTAGATTCACAAGCTGATGAACTGCATCATACTTTTAACTCAGTGCTAGCATTATCTGAGTTTATTGGTTAACAGATGCACTACATTGTATTGGAATGGTGTTGATACTTGATAGTTATTATGCCATAGCATGTAGCAAAGTACTCCTACAAGTTTTAAGACGCATCCCTGAGGCAGTTTTGAGTATAGATAGATTAGCACAGAAGAGATAAATTTTGTTCTTTTCAGTGCCAATCTGCTTTCGGTTTTGGCTACATAAAGCTGAATATGGATTCAGATCCTTAAATTCTCGTCCAATCACACTGCCTGCTAGAGCTTATGTTATTTGAAATTTTCATCACCTGCAGCATCACAAGAACTGGTGATTTCAACTAGTTCAGTTCTTCTCTTGGCTAGACTAGCATGACTTTATAGGTCGCACCTCTTCAGAATCTTGTTTTCAACCGGAGAGTTGTTCTTCGGGTTTATTAGATGCTAAGGACGTAACCGTCCTCGGCGTATAAAAATAGTTTCCAGAGTGCAGTTTCAAATTTCCTGTTATGCCCACTGAGAACTGAGAAGTGACATTGTTGAAAAAGAGACATTGCAAATACTCAAAATTTGAGATGGGACTTATATTTAGCCCCTACTGATCTTGCTACCACTAATATTCCACATTCACAGAAGTCTGCAGCAACTACTTGGAATATCTAAACCGCCCTGAAAATTAACAAAACATATCGCGATACTCCAAGAAAATATGCAGACTAATACATGATTTATCTACATAGTCACCACCCAAACTACTACTTAACATACTAGCTAGCTAATTAAGCTTCTAATATGCCCATGGAGCTTGTTGAGACTCAGTCCAAGTAACCGAAGAACTCTCCACAGGAAACTCCGGCCAGCTACTTGCGGCCTCATTCAGCAGTGTTGGCGCAGGTGTATCCTTAAACATGCAGTTCGCTTCAACCAATATCGAATTCTCGTTCCCGATGCCATCCTCGTAATAATCGGGTACCACAGCATACTCATTCCTAACAATCCGGTCACCCAGCATTACTCCACTCAGGGATACTTGTGCTCCAAAAGGCGGAACATCGTTGTCAGGGAGAACGATATCAATGCCTCTGTCTGGCAAGTTGAGCTTGGCGGAGGGGCCAAAGAGCCGTCGTGCTGCATCATCATAGGCTTGGGCGGCCTCAAACGAGGTGTTGAACGTCCCGAGCCACATCCGGGCACCCCGGTTGGGCTCGCGGATTTCCGCCACCCATTTGCCCCATGTGCGCTGCCGTACACCCCTGTTTATATAGGATTTCAGCTTAGTAAACACCTACTACCTATTTTCCCAACACTTATACCAACGATACTTAAACGAATTGGTAGTAAAAGTGTACTAAAACACACTTCTAACACCTCACATTCAAAAAAACAAGAAACATCTACCTATAGGTGCACAAGGCGTTATCTGGCCCGCCTTTACCACGCATACACCCTTTCCTGGACCGGCCAATCACCGGCTTCTTCATCGACTCTTTAATCACCGGCCAGTTCGAAATTGGCGCGCTCACCTGTGAATTGACATCCCTGCCCTCACTGCCCATTCTTTTCCTTCCGATCTTTTTCTTACTGAACTGTTTAATTAGCTTCATTTTTTTCCGCAACGTGAGGAACTGTTCGGAATTTAAAGTGAGCAAAGTTTTGGCAAGGATGGCCAGATGGCAGCCTAAGTGTAATGTGGAAGGACACGTGTGGAGTGTTGAACTAGTTTGATTGTGTTTGTCTGTATCAGCCGCCATATCATCCAGTACACATTGAGTTTCTTGGGATTTTGTTTGCCATTATGTGAGATATTTTCATTCATACGTGTAAGTTTACCTTCTTTTCTAAGTTTGCTTAATTGGTGAGTGCCGATCGACACCATTACAAGTGATGATGAGTCGTCCCAGATCAGAAATGTCGTAGAATATGATATTTAGGGACCGTCTCCATATAAAATTATATAAAGAGATAGAAATATTAGAAAACAATGTTCACTAACTGTCTCGCATTATATATTGAGAGACGGTTTGGTATTCTTTATATTAAATTCGATGATATTTTATTTTATAGTGTATTATTCGGCATCTACTTGAGGACTAGATAGATATGCGGTTGGATGATCCAATGGTAGTTGGTTTCCAAACAAGTGGCAATGTAACAGCTTACCTTAGTTAGAAAGCTGAGGGGAGGGAATTGGATAGAATGAATGGATACGGGTGGTGATTTGTGTTAGCTTAATTTGCTGCCAATTGTCCACAATGCTGGCTTCTTGCAGTTTTCATGAGCCACCTGTTAGCCCAATGGTTGCGCCAACTCTCAACATAGTGGCTTGCTTGCGAACAAGGACAATCGACCCAATGCTAATTTAGTACTTCCAATGTTTGTCATTTGTGTAACCATAAACCAACCAAACCCAAGGCCGTGGTTTTACTTGGGAAGTGAAGTGTCACTCGATATATAAACGGATTTTTTACTAGTCTATACTAATCCATTGCACTATAAATGTATGTCTGTAAATGGGTGTTTTTCTGCTTCAACTAAAAATTAACTAAAGTTAATTATAAGTGAAAGTTATTAGTGTTTGATACATTGTATAGAAAACATCATAAAATTGTAAAAGCACACATTTTAGTGTTTGTAAAAGTAAACTATTTAGTTGTTTTAAATTGGAAAATACTAATTCTTGCTTAAAGCAGTTAGAAGTAGCTATTGAGATGCTTTCTATTTTTTACTGTTACTTTTTTTCCAGAGAAGTTGCAGCAGAATTCGTAATATGAACATTAAAAATTATTTTTATTATTTTAAATCACAAAATCACTTTTTTTAAATACCTACAAACACAATAAGTATATACATACCAAAATCAACGTATTAACATTTATATTTATTTTACATTTCAATTAGATCTTCCAATTTTTGTAATATTTGGTAAGGTTTAATCTCTCAATTAAAGAATAAAGTTCCCATTAACATTGTTTAACTCCCAATATGTGACTGGTGATACTTGTATAATATACTCCCTTCGTGCTGAATGTGTAATTCTATGTAAAAAGTTAAAATAATAATAACAATAAAGAAGGTGGGAAAAATTATATTTTGCAAAGTTGTAATTTACTATCTCCGGCTCAAATTGAAAGTCTCATATTCCGTTTTGGGCTGTCCCAAATTAAAAGTCTCATTTACTTAAATATAAAATCTCTCTCATACTTTATACCTTATCTCTCATACTTTATTCAATATTCATCATGATTTATTCAATAACATTCATACTTTATTACATTATATTCTACTTTATCACTTTTTTCTTAAAACTTGTGTCCGGTTCGCGTGACTTTCAATTTGGGACGGAGTGAATATGTGTAAAGTTGATATTGTTTATTATTTGTTGGTGATGGAGTAATTTTATTTTAATAATGTATGAAATTTTCTGAAACTGATAAAAGTAATAAATGTATGAAGTTTTTCAGAACGAAAGAAATAATACATAGAAAAATAGATACTGTAGTGTTTAAAATTATACACCTCTTAGTTTAAAATTTGACCCACCTAATCCAATAAGTATAATTAAATTATAATTTTTTAATGTTAATATTTAGAAGTATTATTGAATTAGAATTATTTATTATATCATTCGTAAATCTCATTTATATATATAAACATGTATAATTACATGTAATAAAATATTATAAGTTAACAGTATTTAATATTAAAGAATTAAATTAATTATAATTCTAACATTTCGTGCAACACAGATCGTTGTCGTGATGACGTGATCTATGATTGGCTTGTTTTGTCTGTAAACTACGAAAACGTGTAGGAGAACGATAACGTCTAATTTTTTCTACTACTAAGTAAATTAGTTTTAACTTTTAACGACTTTCTTATTCTTATGTCGTGAACAAACAATTACCATCAGCAACACTCCACCATGAACCCGCCGCCGCCAACCACCGGTCACCACCACCACCCACCGGACCTCTCCACCGCCCTCTCCTCCCTAAAATCCCTCCTCCACCTCTCCACCTCCACTCTCCACTCCTTCCCCATCCCCCAAACCACCACACCCCTCTTCCTCCCATGCCCCTCCAACCCAAACCACCACCTCCCACCTTCCTCCCTCTTTTCCCACCACCTCACCTGCCCCTCCACCATTTCCCTTATACCTCCAAACTACCCCCACACTCTCCTCTCCACCACTCCACCACCTCCTCTTCCCTCACCCACCTCTCACCTCCATTACTCCCTCCAATCCTATCTCCCCACCAATTTCTTCTACCGGAACTGCCCTGCACCTGTTTCCCCCACCAATCGCCCTCCTCCGCTGCTTATCCTACCTCCAATTTTGCACCTCGAGTGTACGGACGTCGGTAACCTCGCTGATCCGGTAGATTTTGATTTTGATTTCGTTAGGTTTCTTCCGTCGGAGATTTGGGCGATTCGGAGTGAGGTCGAGGCGTGGAATGGTGTCGATGTTAGGTTTTCGATTCGAGTGATGCGTGCGATTGTTAGGATGAGAGATTGTGAGGTGTCGCGTGTTTTGGAATGGATTGTTGCCAGGTCGCCGAGGTACGGTGTGATTATTGATTTCGCAATGCGTGATCATTTAGTTGTGTTGGTTAGGTTGTGTTTGAAGGTGATCGTTCGAGAGGCGATTGGGCTGCTTGGGTTTATGGTAGGTGGTGAAGAGGTTAAAGTAGGGGAGAGGGAGAGTAGTCGGGGATTTGATTGCCCGGTGTTTAGGGATGTGATGGGTTGGTTGGGGACACAGTTTGGTGTATTGTATGGGGAGATGAATGGGAGGTCTTTCGCTGTGGATGTGCTTAGGGAATGCATACTAGACTCGGCAGTGAGTGCTTCCTTGTTTCCTCTGGAGGAAATGAGTAGTGAATTGGTAAAGGTGGATAATGAAGGGTGCAAGGAAACTCGACGAAACGTTGGGGGAAGTGTGATATCTCTTTCGCAGGTGGCTGCAGCAGTTGCGGCCTTGCATGAAAGGTCACTGATTGAAGAAAATATACGTGCCTTACGTGAGGCTCGTCTACCGTCTGCATACCAGCGGTATGGTTTGTATTGTCTTAGAGCTTCAACACATTTTGTTATATCTGATGCTATCAACGGGTTAGTTGGCCTGATTTTAGTGACGTGACATGTGTTCTTGGCTAAGTATGTAATGTAGCTTAAATAATGTTGAATCGGTTGCAGGGCATAGCCTTTAGGGAAGTGTTTTTTGTTAGAAAACATGGTGTCGTGAGAAACGAGTTCTATGTGGCCCATTCTTTCATAACATCATAGCACCTAGGTTTTACTCCCTGGTCTCTTAAAAACTTCCTAAATTTCCTCTTTTTGGCGATTCGGAAAGTTTTTATCCCACTATCTAATTTTTTATTATATCTCTTTCCTACTTCATCATCATTTTATTCAATCACTCTATTACTTTATCATTCACTTATAAATTTACCAACATAATACCCCACACAAACAATTATTCTATCATTTTTCTTAATTGAAGAGAAAGTAAGCCCTTGTAAGTTATTATTGGACCGGAGGGATTATTACTTCCTGTAATCTTAGTGTAATTTGCAGTCCACTTTGGGTCATTTTAGTATTTTACTCCCTACAACTAACTTTAGATTATTAATGACATTATATATTGTCATTGAAAAAGTTAGTTTCCAAGTAAAATAACCCTTTTTGGTTAATTCTGTTTCAGTAATATGGAGCACTCCCATGTGGCAAAGATCGCGAACGAGGAAAGACAAAAACGATCTGATTATAGGCCTATAATTGAGCATGATGGGCTTTCTTGGCAACGGTCACAAAATCAGGTAATTCGGTTGTTTTCTGTCAATGTATACCGACAGAGATGTTGATCCAGTATGCAGAACTACATTTTTGTATGAGATTCTGTTGCGAAGTAACGAAGTAGGGGATGTATTGGTTATAATTAGACATACTGCTTTGGGTATATTGAATTCTTGATTAGTTATTTTTTTGGAGCAGACATTTAACTCTGAACTTGATTATGCTCTCCTTAAGATGAATGAACAGTTATTTATTGTCTGTTATCATGTGACCTGCATTTCAACCATGTATCCCAAGTCCGATTTTTGTGGCAAGTTTAACTTGGCCTGCTGTGTTGTCTGAGGTTCCTTCATCATTTCTATTCTCAATAGCTTCCACATTTTAGTTCGTACGAATTTGCAGTTCTGTAGTCCACTCTTTGTTGTTTCTCCTAATATAAGTTGATGCGTTTAAGTCCTTTTGAGGACATGACTGGGGGCCACTAGAACAGTTAGTCTCAGGCCTCAGCAGTATTTTGTATTTTCACTAAAAAATATTGTGAATTATCTTTTCCTTTGTGATATATTAGGATGCGAATAAAGTAAAGACAAGGGAGGAGTTATTAGCTGAGGAAAGAGATTACAAACGTCGAAGAATGTCATATCGTGGGAAAAAGTCCAAGAGAAGTACTGTGGAGGTAATAAGTTTTTAATTTGTCATATACTATCTTGTACTCTTATGTGCTAAATTCCACCAGTACTTCTTCCAAATTGTTTGGTGAACTTCTCTCGCTTTATTTTTATATTAGCTTTCATGCTTGATTTGGGTTTTGACAATTTCGTATCCGGTTCTGCAAGAATGCTATATTCTAAGTGAATCAACAAACTACATGATACATTAGGAATCGTCAATTCCATTCATCTTCTTTATTACGGGGTGTGACCATGTGAGGGCTCAGATGTTATTCTATCTGACTAGTGACTATCTTCGTATATAGTAATATTGGGTTGGTTTCGTACACTTATTACCACCAATCATACTTATATCTACCTTGTTTGAATAAAACTGATCTTGCTTCAACTATTTGATTTTTCCTCTCATATGCCAATTTCAGCTACCATCAGTATCCTATCCGCTTATTTTGATTTTGACATCTAGTTAGGTTTGTGTTGGTATTCTGTAGATCTTACTGCTAATCTTGCGGATATGTAATTTCTTCCACCTGTTCATGGTGCTTATCAGATCGTCTTTCCTTTGCTTTTGTTAAATTCCGTTGGCAGTAACTAACCAATTTGTAATTATTTCCACTTGTCTTGCATAAAGGTGATGAGAGATATTATAGAAGAATATATGGAGGATATTAAAAAGTTCGGAGAGATGGGTAGCACATCAAAGACAATGGAGGAGACAGAAGGAGAAAATAAACACGTACACGATCACGATAAAAAGCAACTCTCTTCGTATGATTACAAAGATCTTGACGATGACTTCCAGAATTACAGGCCAGACTCCAGTTTGGATCATGACATTCGAGATTCCGATAGAAATGTCAGAATGGTCAAAGATAGTAGAATGGATTATGACGTTCGAGATTCCAATAGAAATGTCAGAATGGATCATGACGTTCATGATGCAAGACGAAGGAGCAGTCGCTCAAGAGAGCACCATCAAAGAGAGATAAGAGATTTTGAGGAAGCTTCCGAAGAAGGTTCTTCAAGAAGGTCACATAGAAATGGGAGCAAGTCACGTGAAGAACGTTATGATAAAAGAGAAAAATATGGACATGAGAATGATAATCGTAAAAGGAGAGATGAAGATTATAGGGAGCACAGTCACAGAGACAGTGGCAGGATCAAAAGAAACAGGGATGATAAAGAGAGACATGAAAAAGATCGTAGGCACAGAGATAGGGAGAGAAGAAAATCCAACAGAAATAGTAGCTCTCGTCCTGAAAGGCATAGCAGCAATTTTGAGGACAGATATGATCCTGCAGGGTCAGGTGAAGTATACTAGGAAGCAAGCTGATAGTGCTTTTCGACTCAATGTTAGCTACTGCAATACAGACAACAAAACTGTTACTTGTCTTACTGTGGTAAGTCTTTATTGCTAACATTTCTACCCAAGGTCTTTCAGTTGAGAGCTTTATTTCAGTGAGTCCAACACTCTGCTCTATTAATTCACCACTTCACTTAATCTGGCAGCAAGCAGACATGATGTTATGCTCCATGCGTCCACCATCTGTATCCTCCTATGTATCCTTTTTAAGCTAACTTTTTGTTCGCATTTAAACTATTTATTGATATTACTATCCACACTTCTGTACATGTGCAATTTACTTGCTGATCTCTGTTATCGTTTCTGCTCGTCCTATAGACTGTTACTTATGATTTCCAAGTGCTGTTTTGGGCTTGCTTGCTTCACTTGAGGATGCGCATTCAAGCAATTGCAAACACTGTGATTCTGACATGTGCTGGTCATATAATCATATGTACTTGCATTTCCTTGTAAGCTGTTACTAAGCACTATATATGCTGTAAGTTGTAACGGAGACCTGTTCAGGGTTCAGAGACATGAAAAATGCACACTTAGTCATTGCTTCCTAGTATAGTACTGTATTTATAATTTCCAGATATTATTGCTCTGAACATACTGTTCTTTTTTTTTTTTTTTTTGTTTTCGAACATACTGTTACTCTTGTGTCTTGAAAATATTAATTTTTTTGTTTTTAGCAATTTCCAGATATTATTACTCCTGAATATTTTCTGCTTTATGAAATATTATAAACAATGTAGGACTAGAATATTCAGAGTGTAATAACTATAATAAGGGAATTTACATAAATACTACTTTCTTCGTTTCCGGAATAACTTTTCATTTTATTTTATAACGGAGAAAATACATTACTTTTAGATAATAAAAAAATATTAATGGGTTCATAAATTGAGTGCGACTTGGGAGTATGAGAAAGTGATGTTAGAAGGTTGACTGATGAATATATTTAACGGTAAAATTGAAGTACTGGTTGAACAGAAATGAAAATAAATGTTTTAATTTGAATGTCGAAAAAAGAAAAATGAAACGATATTTTCAGAACGAGCAAGTACAATTCGCTGCATGACAAATTAAACAGTTCGTATTGAATCTTGCATAGCCAGCCAGTTCTTATGTCACTACCAACGGGCACGGACACATTGTGAAGGGACTGCAATTTGCGGTCCCTCAATTTTAAATATAAAGTGTTTATTAAACCCTTCTAAAAAATTATTGAATATTAATATATTTAGCAAGAATGAATTATGAAAGAAATTGATACAGCTGAGTTGATGCATCTATGTTCCATACAATTTTATTTATATTGTTTTTTACCATTTAACTGACATTTTTCATTATTTCTTTATAATTCAGTAACATTTTTATTATTTCTTTCTTTTTTAATATTCTTTTAGTTTACATTTCACAATCATATTTTATAACTATTTAAATTTATTTCATTTAATTCTCTTTATTTCTTTATTTTTTCTATTCAATGGTTTCATTTACTTAATATACTTAAAAGAAAATTATTCAATCTAAACAAAGCTATATTATATCTAATTCCTTTTGTTTATGAGTACATAATTTAAAAAATTATAGTCTAAACATTGTTCTTTACTATGTGAGTTTTGAAAATGTAATTTTCATTAGTTATTAACAATAAATTTTTTAAATTAAATTTATATTAAAAAATTCACTACCACTAATATATATTTCTGCGTCCGTCCTCACTACCAAATATAGCGCTTGATTCCTAAGGCAGGTTCATCGCAACCAATATAGATGCCATCGTCTTTCACACGCCAGTAAACATTGTGACTTATATCGCAGTAATCTCGAAGGCCCTTGGCATCAAAGGCTGTGAAACCCTTCTCCTTCGTTTCTCAAACAATGTCGCAACTGTACAATGTAGCAAAAGGAATGTAGCAGAATTTCCAGTAAAATTCTCGATTCACTGCTAATGTCTTCTTTCCAAAATCTGGTGTGCCGGTAGGGAGATTGTTGATAATATATACATGGTATTTGTAAACTGGTAGAAAGCATGCCGTCGACATTTGGTGATGAATTTGCAGTAGTAAGATGAACAAAGAAGGGATTTAATGAGAATGGTAGAGGAACTCTGAGATTGATTTTTTATGAAATGTTAGACGTTTTCTATCTGTATGTATTCAAATTAACTAGCGAGTCCTCTTATAGTGGTCTTATTACCTTCGGAAAAAGAAAAAAGAATGGAATTTACACTCAATTTGATTTGCCAAATGTTATCTATAGTAGGTTTGTAGAAGTAACTGAACTAATCATAAGGCCATACACGAATACACGATAATAAGAACGCTATATTCAAATACATAAAAATTTGTGTGGACATTGTTCTTTAAGTTGTGGAGCAATACATTGTCGAACACTACTTATATCGTTATCGAGTATACACCTCGTTTGATCGAGCTGCAAATTCGACCGTTTGATGATAAAATTTTGTCATCCGGTGTATCATCACCCACCTAATGTTTCAATCTCAATCTGAAAAGGCTCTGCATTGTAACTTTCATTATTTAGTCCATTGCACTCTGACTTTACTATTCCTACATTGGTTATAATCTCACAAAGCAGAATACTTTCAAGAGTCAAATATCTGGAAAATTGCTAAAAAAAGAGAATAATTTCAAGAGTAATACAAAATGCAACAAATTAAAGTAAAAATAGCATTGACTTTTTTATTTTTCACTAGAAACTCTCAAAATTACAAGAATATTTTCTGAATTAAAGTGAAGTTGATCCATTAGTTCCTCTCCTTATATATGTTGCAAGAAACTTCAACGCATATATTTCTACAACAATGCTTATGAGTTGCAACAAAATATTGATCTACTTCCTCTTATCCTACACACTCTTAGGATGCTTTGAGCAATCATTGGGATGTTTCTTTAGGCCGTTTGTTGGGTACACTGTCAAAATTTGTAACGGACTCAACTCCCCGTGGCCACCATTGATGGTGCATTGCAAGTCAAAAAACGATGATCTTGGAGATCGAACAGTACAACAGGGTCAATGCTTCGAATTTAGGTTTTGTAACATACCTTTCAAGACTTTGTTCTTCTGCAGCCTTCGTTGGGGTAATAAACAAACATGGATTGAAGCTTTTAACGCGAATCACAAACGTTGCGGTTTTGATGGTTACTGTATTTGGACAGCAGAAAATGATGGCATTTATCATGAGAGAGATAGAAAGTATGATTGGCAGGGTTGATATGTAAAATAGTGTAGGATGATATGATAAAGTGAGAATAAAAATTATAATGCCAGAGAATTTTTAATTATTTGTGATACTTATAACATTTTTTAAAATATATAATTAGAAATATTTCTGACATTATAATTTATTAAGCATAACCCTTTATAGCGGTAGAGAAAATGATGTTAAGAGAATGTGTGTACACACTCACACACATTATTTTTCAGACAATATGTCCTATTCTAAAGTTATATATGATTGTACAATTATCAAGAAATGAAAATAAAAATATAAACCATAAATGGTACACAAAGTCTATCATGATTCATTTGTTAACCAATGCAACATTTAATACATACAATACAATTAATTTGGTACGATCTATAGTGTATCATAATGTAGAAAGATGATATGATAAAGTTAAAATAAAACATATAATACCAGAGTAATTTTAATTATTCTTTACACATATAATAATTTTTTTTGTGACACATATAAAATATATAAAAAGAAATATATCTTACATTATAATTTTAAACATAACCCTTTTTAGCGGTAGAGAAAATAATGTTAAGAGAATGTGGTGTACACACATTATTTTCATACAATGTCATATTTCTAAAGTTATATATGGCTGTACAATTATCAAGAAATGAAAATAAAAATGTAAACCATAAATGGTACATAAAATTTATATTATTTACTACCTCAAGATTCATTTGTTAACCACTGCAACATTTAATACATATGATAGAATTAATTATTGTACGATCTTCAGTGTATCAGAATATAGTATATGTTGTAAGGAGGAGGTTGGAAAATAAAATGGCGCCCTCATGTCTTTTTTAATTTTCATTTCATGTTTTTCTTTTAAAAGGTAAATGTGACTCAAAATTTTGAAGGGAAGCGAGTTGCACTTCATTGTCTTCATTTTATGATATTGATATTGGAAAAGTAGGAATTCATATATTTCTTTTCTATTTATTCACTTTTACGGCATTATAATTACACTTTTACTCTGCTTTATATAATTTGTTATGTTTGAAACTCACACTGAAATACTATAGAATAACAAAGTACACTTGAATCTTGACTAACTGCTATCACTACAGTGTGCTTTCTAAGTAAACAACTACCATTATATTGACTTGGACATAAAATTATCTTCTTTTTTTTTTCCTTTTACAATGAACTTATATAGTTGCTGCATAATGTAGAAAACTTCAAAACTTAATTAGTTTATTTAAACTTGTTAAGAAATTTTGCTCTCCACAATCATGTTTTCCATAAGTGTTTGGTCTTTAGTTGTCCTGTTATTATGTGGTAACATTGTAGTTTGCCTGGCTCAAAACGACATCCGTATCATTACATGGGATGACTTGCTGATGACTCGTAGTGGAGCACAAGAGGATGATGATGATGCTAGAATTATAGTCGTTGATCCGAGTGGGGGTGGCAATGCTCGGACTGTGAGGGAAGCAATAGAAATGGTTCCGAGAAACAATCACGAGAGAGTGAAAATACACATTCTACCTGGAATCTATGAAGAGAAGGTAGTAATTCCAGCAAATAAGCCTTACATTTCATTGATTGGAGATCCAGAGAATCCAGGACGGACAGTCATAACAGGGCATGCAAAAGCTTCCGATCCTGATGGGAGGGGCGGAACAATAGGGACTACAGGTTCTTCTACTGTTGCAATAGCAGGGAATTTTTTTTGTGCATCAGGAATCACTTTTCAGGTAATTTAGTGATATAATGCGAAAGCATAAAATCTAATATTTGAACTAGTTTAATTATCTGTGACACTTTTATATATATATATACACACACACATACATACATATATATATATATATTTTTTTAATACATGTTAATTTTATGAAAGGATAACTGCCAAGACATTATATACCATTAGTAATTGTTAAAAAAGTCAACTCATTAGCTTTATACAACTCTGGTTCCCAAAAGGTTATTAGTTCTTTTTTTATGCGTTGAAGTATTGGCTCTTTTCAGTTTAATGAATTTTTTTTAATAAAAAATTTATTACGTGAACGTGCAACTTATCAAACAAGCTAGTTGAAAAGCTAAAAAATTCATTACGTAAACGTGCAACTTATCAAACAAGCTAGTTGAAAAGCTAGTTGGATTGAGAAGCTAACCAAGTTAGCTCGTTAAAAAAAAACTACAATTTCAACTATCAACTACCTTTTTAATTACCAACTACATTTTCAGTTAATTTTACTAAACACATCTTAATAATAATAATAGCCACAAAAGGGGTTATTGCTTTTCTTCATATTACTGTCACATAAAAATTTTGTAACTCACTTACCTAAATTTTTCCTGTCCTGATTTTACAGAACACAGCAACTGGAGCACAAGCAGTGGCAATACAACTATCGCAAGATAAATCTGTTTTTTACAAAGTTCGGTTTATTGGATCACAAGATACATTATTGGATTTGAGGGGATCACATTATTTCCACCAATGTTTTATTGAAGGTGCGACGGATTTCATTTGTGGTAATGGGAGATCACTCTATAATCAGTGCCAACTCTCTGTAGTTAGTCCTGGATTCGCAATAGCTGCACATCATAGGGAAACAGCTAACGAGAACACCGGGTTCTCTTTCGTGAACTGTACGGTAACAGGTAAGTCCGGTCTTACGCCATTCCTGGGAAGACCTTGGGCAGCCTATGCGCGAGTCATTTTCTCATTTTGTAAACTTGACATCGATATAAGATCGGGAGGATGGGACGACTTTGGAGTAATATCAAGACATAAAACTGTGGTATTTGGGGAGTATCAATCCTCAGGCAGGGGCAGTAAGACTGGAAGAGTGCCATGGTCTAAATCCTTAAGTTCTGAGGAAGCTAAACCATTTCTGGACACCAATTTTATAGGTGGCCATGATTGGCTAAGACTATAAGGTCAATTTTATTTGAACACCTTATAACATACTATGTTCTTCTGCACCCTTTGTTGGGGTAATAAGCAGAGTTGGCATTTATATTTATGAAAGAGATATAGTTAACGGCTAAATCATAATTGGGATGGTTAATTATGTAATTGGAAGTTTGAGCAATGATTCAATAAGATGAGAAATTGATATGAATATAACAGTTGTTTTACATCAAGACAAAAAAATAAATAGGATAAATGAGTCAATAAGATGAAAAACGGTCCTTTCTTAACAAGAACTACACGTACGATATAAATATAGAAACAGTTCTTTTATGTATCCCTCCGATGAATGTATCCCTAGGATTTATTCCCAAAATTGAGAATTTATTCATTTTGTACATCATTCATTCAGCAAACGAAATTATATATAGGCAATTTATACTGAATGAAAAACAAAGACTGAATGATGATGTTAATGATACATTATCATTATTGAATTGATGGAACAGACATGATAACAGATACAGTATATGAATTCTATATTGTCACAACTTTCTTCTCAAAATGCATGTGCACCTTTACTTTATAATTTTTTGGGGAAGATCATCATGTGTCTTGTTATTCTATCTTATCTTATTGCTATTTTTAAGAATCTCAATGTAAATTTAATAATGTAGAAGTGGTTGATGGGTTTATTTGCAATTAGCAACTATCAAAATCAACAAATAATCCCATTCCCAAACCAAATCCCCAAATCCACCGTACATAGATTTAAATTTCTCTTATTTTAATCAGTTGACAAACACAATTTCATAAAATCCATCCAAATGGCCATTTGAATGGTATGCCACTCAAGTCCTTGATTGTTGAATATAATTAAAAACATGCACAATATTTCACTTAGAGTATTTTGGGTTAATCCCGCTACCCTCACTTGATATTTTTAAATTCCCTTTAAAATTGTGCAGCCTCTCATCTAAAGTTCATAATATAATATCCTTTTGCAGTAGAAATTGGATCTCGACCAATTAATTGTCGGATCTTTAATATATATTCTTTGTTTTAGGCTTAAATTCACACTGACATGTACACTGATATTAGAGTAATATATCTAAGTATTTAATTAAATTTCCAAATTGAGAGGTTAGAATGAAAATTGTAATAGAAAGAGAGCGAGTAAATCATGATAAATGTTTTCCATTTAGAATGATAAGTCTTTATTGCGACGGAATAAAATAAAATTCAGAAAGTTGAGATTCGGACGCACCGAGTATATAAAATGGAACATGAAATTTAAAAGAAAATAAAGAAATTCAAAAGTAAGACTTTTAAATTCCTTGACTAAAGACCATTGAATTTATGAATGTTTTAAAGGTCTCAAATAGAATTTAGTAAAATACATTTTCAAACCAAATGTTTAATAAGAGTTCATTTCACTAAAATTGTTAATGTGTACCAATTTACACACAAAATCACATTATCTTTTCTACTATTTTAAAAGAGAACTACTTTCACATATTATAATTATTAAAATTTACATTTTTATTATTAACTTACTATATAACATATATATCATTTAATTTATAACTAATTAAATATAAATATATTTAATTTTTTAGCACGTGAATTTTCACGTGCAAATTTTACTAGTTAATATATAATATTGCAGAATTCTCTTAAAATTTAGACTTTTATAAGTTTTTGTATTCATTTAATTTATTTTTTATTTTACTTTATGACAATATTGTAATTACACCTTGCTTTACCATAATTTCTTACATATGTAACTCCTACTGAAGTAATTAAATATTATCAAATACACTTGAATCTTGACTAGCTGCTATAATTATTAATTATTGTGAGTTTTCCATATAATCCAAGTACTACTTCTAAGTAACATATATATAATATATTGACTGCACTTGATTTTTGGGCTTTAATTAACTTTTCTTTTTACCATGAACTTGTATATATAGTAGTACTTCACTAGCTGGTGTTAAGTATTAAAAAATCTCCAAGTAAAATCTTAATTAGTTTGTAACTTAGTAAGATTTTTTTTCTTGACAGTCATGTTTTCAATCAGTGTTTGGTCTTTAGCTGTTCTGTTATTATGTAGTGAAATTGTAGTTTGTTTGAAGCAAAATGGCGCCCAAGATCTTATTACTTGGGATGACTTGTTGCTGACAGATAAGGAGGGTCATAATGATGCTAGAGTCATTGTAGTTGATCCGAGTGGCAATGGCGATGCTCAGACTGTGAATGCTGCAATACAAATGGTTCCGGAAAACAATCGACAGAGAGTGAAAATCCACGTTAAACCTGGAATTTACAAAGAAAAAGTAGAAATTCCAACGAATAAGCCTTACATTTCGTTGATTGGAGATCCAAAGAATCCGGAGAAGGCAGTCATAACGGGGCATGCTAAAACAAATGATTCTGACGGGAAGGGAGGAAGAATTGGCACTTTCCGAACCGCCACTGTTGCTGTAGCAGGAAATTTCTTTTGTGCATCCGGAATCACTTTTCAGGTAATTTACTTTTCATCCACCAGTAAACTTTGCGGCAGAGAAATCGTCAACTACTTTGCTTTAATATGGAAAGAAAATAAAAAATTCCACACAGCCATCGAGTATTGACTGGCCATTAACTAACAATACACTTCTTCTTATATCGCACTTATCTAATAACCAACAATTACACCTCCTAACTTTAATTCTTTTCTTGCCCTGATTTTACAGAACACAGCAACTGGAGCCCAAGGAGTGGCAATACATTTATCGGAAGATAAATCCGTGTTCTATAAAGTTCGGTTTATTGGATCACAAGATACACTGTTGGATTGGAGGGGAACACATTATTTCTACCAATGTTTTATTCAAGGTGCAACAGATTTCGTCTGTGGTAATGGAAGATCACTCTACAATGAATGCCAGCTCAAAGTAGTTAGCCCTGGATTCGCCATTGCTGCACATCACAGGGTAAAGGCTGATGAGAACACCGGGTTCTCTTTTGTGAACTGTACAGTAACAGGCAACTCCGGTATTAAGCCATACTTGGGAAGATCTTGGGGAGCCTATTCGCATGTAGTTTTCTCATTTTGTAAACTCGACATTGATATAAGATCAGGAGGATGGGATGACTTTGGAGTCAAATCCAGACAGAAGACTGCGGTATTTGGCGAGTATCAATCCTCAGGCAAGGGTTCTCACACTGGAAGAGTGCCATGGTCTAGATCTTTAAGTTCTGAGGATGCTAAACCATATCTGGACACCAGTTTTATAGGTGGCCAAGATTGGCTAAAATTGTAGGGACAATTTTGTTCTAATACTCTGAGAGTTATGAGTTATACTTATACAACAAGAAGTTAAAGAAAATATTCGTCTACTTTCTCTTATCCTGCACACTCTTAGGAGACTTTGAGCATTCATTGGATGTTACCTTGATCCATACCTTAAGTACCTGTTAACATTAAAAACAATCTCAGTTAACCACCACCGTTGTCGGTGCATTGCAATAAACGTGAATCATTAAACATGTTTTGCATGTCTAAAAAATAAGAAATGAATACATCGTTTACTCTGTTGGTAAAGAAAAGTCGAAATCTGTATAATTTTATTTCTCAACAAGATGCATTTGATAAAGTTAGTCTTAAAAGTAAAAAAGAAAAGAAGAAAAGACCAATGTACAATTCTTGCATATCATCATTAAGTAATTAATCTCAGCTAAATAACCTGCAATGTCTGATGATATTTGGTCTGCCTTTTTATTTAAAGAAATTTGTTGAAATCTACAAGAAGATGCATGTAATTCAATGTTCTGGACTGCTTTCTTGCTGTTAGGAAGAATATATTTGCTGCAGAGTACTGTAACTTTTCTATATAAGTCACATCGACTCGTTGCAGATCCACGAACATCTTCCAACTAGACACTATAAACTTTTGATCAAAATTCTTCACAATGAAGTCATCGAATTTTGGCATCTGGTCTCTTGTTTTTCTCCTCTTATGTTGTGATGAAATGCGAGTATGTTTTGCTTGCAAAGGTTGCAGCCATGGTAACCAAAGCCATGGTAAACATAGCCATGGTAACCAAAGCCATGGTGACTATGGTAACGATGGTTCGCAAAATTTCATCACATGGAACGACTTGTTGCCTGGAAAGCCGGATGTTAAGCATGCTAGAACGATTGTTGTCGATCCACATGGAGGTAGTGGCCATGCTACAACAGTTAATGCCGCTATCC
>JAYMSP010000052.1:0-101197 GCA_036897095.1 Plantago elongata
TCATATAATAAACAAACTGAATGTGATCAAGTACATATCAATCCTAATAATGGTTGTCTCTAGGACATACATACTTTGAGATATAACCCTTGTGATAGCTTTCAAAACTATTACTTATTTGGCTAGTCAGCCAAAGGTAATCCTCATGTATCATTCCTGTCTTTTGACAACGGGGACAGTCTGTCGAAAATCTCCCCAAAAAACTACAGTCTTTACGTCAAATAACTTTACTTTTCTTGTTAGGTCACGGAGGAGGTCATCTAGTGCCTCTATCAGCTTGTGGTTCGCCATTGTTGCCTTGTCCCTTTTTTTTATTACTTTTTTATTTTAATTTTATATTAGTAAAATGGTAGTTTCTAAAATTTATTTGATAAAATAGGATTAATTCATAATTATTGAAAATAATGTTGTTCAATTCAATATTGAATTTGAGTTATTTGTAATTTCATCCATTAAAATTTTAAAACGATGAAGTGATATATATCACTTCATTAAGTAGTTATGTGTCACTTAGATATTGTATTGTGATAAAATGTCGACTTAAATGATTAAAATTGCGATAAAAGAAGAGAAATAGACAATCTTAAATTCAACATAAAATAGAAAGATCACTCATTATGAGGGGAAAGGGAAGTCTTTTGATAGACATGTCATCTTTGAATCGCCTAACTGATTTTCTTAATTAAGACGTGACATTTTCATCAATCATCATTGGAACGATAAATATGGCAATCAACATTAGGGCGATGTTCATGACACAAATGCTTACACCGTGGGGCTGATTGACTAGGCATTTAAATGCTCCTATTTGATTCGATGAACATTGATTTAGCCGAAAATACACTTCAAATATTCCATTTTAATTCCATTCCAAATACAATTTCACCAAAATTTCCATTTAAATGCCATGCCAATCAGCCCCTGTTACACTGATAACGAAACTAAAATTAACTTGACTACATCAAATTAAATACCAAAAATGAAAAAAAAACTACATTGTAGAAAAACCTAATCGCACACTGAATTTCCAGTCCATTGAGGAAAAACTTGGGATTAATACAGACATATACCGAATGGGAAAAATTGAGCACTACAACTTGTCTTGCTTGATCGAAATGATAAGGCCGAATTAGTCGCATACGCACAAAATAAATACAAATTGAAACGATTAGCGATAAGATTTGAGAATACTTCCACAAAAAGAGCAAATGATGGCCTTCCATGACGTCCAATATATTGGAATGCAACAAAACCTCGTCAGTGTTCGCATGTCTGCCACCATGGCACCATGTCGGCACCGGGAGCACAGTCCCGCCACCGGCTTCGTCCGCCTCACAACTCTTTTCTGATCCACCAGAAAGCACAAGCAAACCATATAAAAATGAGATACGACACTAGCTAGTAATTGAGTTAAAAGCTTCAATCTTATATACACGAAATTTGAATGGGATCGACTAGCTTTTTTGGTTCTCCAGATGAAACACTTGTGATCACTTGTAAAGCTGGTTGGCCATATATATGGTAGGATGGTGGAACCATACCATTTACGAAGCTACATGGGAACATGATTTCATAAATGATGTGATATCATGGTATGGAATATAATACTTGATTGCAGAGATTAGCCCCTCCTATTTTGGCATATTAGAGAAACATTTAAAAGTTTGTATTTATCACCAACGAGATAAAAGACATCAATGTTAAATTAAATAAGAGGTTGCGTGTAGAAGTTGAATTGAAGAGAAACTATATATAGTGTGATCGAAACAACTCATAAGCTAATATATTCTTGTAAATTAATTTGAATAAGACAGATTTTGAAGATGTTATCATGCATCTACTTGAAATTTATAAATTTCGTATTTAAAAGGTGATATCTGCAATTTATTCACGTAAGTTATATTTGTTGTAACTCTTTAAAAGTCAAAAAAGACAATCGGGCCTTACGCGTGTGCAATACATGTGTGGCCAAGGAGATGCAGAATTATAGTATATCATCATCGGCATCAACTTTAAATTTGGCAGCAAAACCTGGGAAAATATTAGAGTTGGCAAGTGACGGGCAGTTGGTGGTTTGTTCGTAGGTTTTAATGAAGTTACGATAGCCATACCGATTGATCGAACTTGTAGAAAATCGGCTCTACTTGTATTCGGACTTTATTTTAACTGAAAATTTATTTAAGTTCTATTTACTACTATCTTTTTAGTTCATTACGTGAACGTGTAACTTTTCAAACAAGCTAGCTAGTTTGAGAAATTAACCAAATTAACTTGTTAAGAAAAAAAGTTACATGACCAGCCACCTGCTAATTATTCAGCTATCAACTACCAGCTACCTTTTCAGCTAGTTTTGCTAAACAGGACCTTAGACGTTGTTTACCACTAGCTTCTCAGCCAGCTCTTCAGCTCTATAAGTTTTTTTTAATAAAATGTTCGTTACATAAACGCAGAGATTTTCAAACAAGCTAATTGGTTTGAAAAGCTAACCAAGTTATCTTGTTGGAAAAAAAAGCTATATAACCAGCTTTCAACTAATTATTTTGCTATCAACTTCAGCTAGTTTTGTTAAATAGAGCATTATTAGAGTTCAGTTCAGCTCTGTCTGATTATATTTTATACTCCTAGTTCAGTTCAGTTTATTTCAATCAAATACACCTTAGTTTAGTTCATAAAAGTAATTAATTTTTTTTTGAGATAAACAATAATTACATATATTTTTCTTTTGAGATAAAAATTAATTACAGTTAATGAGTACAATCTTAAATCATTCAGTGTAGTGTTATTGTCAGGTCAAAATGTGAAACAAAGTATAAAACACAAAGTTTTAAAAGAAACGTGTATTATAAAAGGTCATGTATACGGATTGATGTTATTAATAATATTTATAATATCTTAGAACAATATTAAAAATTATTTTTTATATCATTTTTAAGTAATTCTTATCAACATTAGTCTCTCCTTAAAACTGTTCTAATGAGATTTAACTAGAATACTACGATAAATATCTCATTAGAATTTTAAACTTTTATTATTAATGTACTAGTTATTTTTCATTAATTATCCGATAATCATGTTAAATCGAGAGCAACATTTATCTGTTTATATCTATACAAATCGTTTCTTGATTTTCTGAATCTTTCTTAAAATAAATGTGATTTTTTTTTTAAACGGCAAAGGCGACTCGAACTCCCGACTTATTGATGAGAGGTGAAGCGTCTTACCAACTGATTGTACTTTATTGTCTTAAAATAAACGTCATTGATTTCAAATTCTCAATATAATAAATTGTGGTCTCAATTTAAAATTATTCACTACTTAATATTATAATAGTTACATTAGTTATCCGATTAGGTCGTTTACATGCTTGCACTTCTCAGTCAAGAAAATACATCAAGTTTGGTCACTAGTCCCATGTCATCATGTTTATACTCCTCACCAGATGAAACCAAAATTCAAAGCATCTATACGATGCCATCTTTTCCTTTTCGTTGCAAATATTGCTATAGAAATAGGATTATAGTTGAAGACCATAACTCGATCTTGTTCAATGAATGACGTTCATTTAGAACAGAAAAATTGTCGGCTTAGTTTGAATGCGCGGAATTAGTTTTATGATTCTCTTATTACAAAAGAGAAAATTAATTCTTCCAGAAAAAGAGATGAAAAGAAAAATTCTAAAAGCAGAAACAACATCAATAGAATTGTTATGCAGCTTTAGTTTTACTAATTTTCTAAATGACAAAAATACTCTATGAGAAATGATTAAACTGCCACAACCCAAAATTAGCCTCACATCTTTGAAAAAAATCTAGCCAAATACTATATTTATCACAAATATTGATCAGAAAATTAGAATCAGGTTTTGTCAAGCAAACGACTATAATTATTTGATTGATAAATAATAATACAAATAATTAAGTTTATCTAAGAATCACCAAAAACAACAAAAGGTGACTTCAAATTGGGGGAAAACAGAGCCTACTAAATGAACTTGGCAATCGTCTCAAAACGTAGTATAATAGATAGAAACAGAGAAGTTGATAGCAAGAAATAGTGCACAAGTCAGATCAACAAATTTCTTCTTGTAAATTTTCTTAATTCAACTATTTTTTCTGAAAATTACGGGCGTTGCAGAACCTTTGATTAAGTTGGTGAAGATTCTTCAATAGTCTACCAACACATTTTAAAACCTAAATTTTTCAGAAATCTCAGATGGAACCAAATGATATTTAGTACCATGCTCCCATTGTTGAAGTACATGGACTCATTTTATTAAACGCAAGATATAATTTTAATATATTATAAATAAAAATATAAAATTTTATTAATTTATGAAATAATCTATTAATTTTAAAATACTCAAAAAAACTTTTTTTATATATTTTACTATCTAACATGTGTCTTTGTTATCCAACTGTATTCTTTTATTCTTTTCCAAGTGTCGAAGTTTTATTCACTAAAACTTAGTAACTTATCTTGTTTTAGATTAAATTTCATTCTCTTCTTAAAAAAGAAAATGTTGCAAATGTTTTGATTAAATTCACCCAAGGCCCCAAATGATAACCAATTTTTGTCTATTTTCATTTTAATTTTCTCTATACAAGATAATTTCTTAAGATACATAGGAATCAAAATTTTGGACAAACCCTTTTACCAGCCAAAACCAACAAGCTAGTTAGTTCTACAAATCTTACAACTAACTTATCTTGAAACAGATGTATAATTTCAAAAAAGAAATAAAAAAATGTCAATTTTGTGTTGTCAACATTTTTAAGTTTCATGTATACGGAAAAACACATTTAAAATAGCAGTACGGAACACATTCACTGTTACTTCATCCCACATGACTTCCTATTAATTATTGAGCACCAAAATTTGAAGAATAAATACTCAACAGCCAGACCTTTTGTTGCAAACATTCAGAGAAACAAATGGACTCAAATTCGAACCTCGACAAAATTAACAGAACCAAAACCAACAACCACTATCCTGTAAAACAACCCCTTTTCATCTCTTCCCTTGCATCATTTTATTATTCCAGCTAAAAGTCGGTAGCAGCCCAAGCAATGGCCATAAAAAGATCTCATCTGCGGTGAGATAGCTGCTTTGACAAAACTTCGAATGCTCCCTTTTCTTTTTGTCACATGTTCATGTACAGTCAAACTGATTTGGAACAAAATTGATGGTTGTTAGGCAGTATATGGACCAGCCCCCCTTTCTGGCGTAGTTCCTTTACAAGATGATACAGACTACAGAGCACCTCAAGGTATCTTGAAGACCCTTTTCAAACTAAAGAGCAGTCTCGTCTCTTCCTTGGTGAGATCATTCTGCACATGGTTGAAGGGTCCAAAACGTAAGTATTACAGGAATATGGAGTATCAATATTATGATGACAGCACAGAATTTATACTAAATGCAATAGAAACCAATATACAAACCGCATAATGTTCTTTGAGTGCGTCAAGTGAGTTCCTAGAGATTTTGCTCACAAGCTCATCCTCCATCTCAAAATGTCGGCCAAACATTTTCTGTTGCTCCTCCGAATTACTGCCAATGATCTTTGAGCAGAAAGACATGGGTCAGAAAGGCATAATGATCATCTATACAAAAGGATCTACTAAAATGAACCATAGTTCTCGTCTTGACCAAGGCACCAAGCATATGGGAAAATGAAAAGAAATCTTTAGCAAAAATTATTATTTTTTTTACTGTTATTATTATTGTTGTAAAAAAACATTACTCGCTAAAACAAAAGGCTAATTTCACATACCTTAATGGCAACCTTCTGACCTTTCTTGGCAAAATCAACCGCTTTATGGTTATTCTCAATGGAAGCTATGCGACCAATTTCAATGAACTCCTTTTGTGGAACACATATAGGAGTGCCAATCTGCCAATCCAATTTGAATCAGATGATGAAATTCAAGTTAGAAGTAAACATTAGGACCTATATGAACAGGTCCTATAGATATATTCCAACAGTATGCATCTGTATGAAATATTGAAAACAATAGGATCCTTTAAATGTATCTGAAATCACCTTTGCAGTCCCTTCAGCAACTTCAACCCCCAAGACAATAGGATCCTTCTTATTGAAGACACAATTCGGCATGATCTTGAGAACACAAGGAAAAACCGCTTCATCTGCAGCTTCTTTCTTCTTTTCCTCCTTAATATTATCTATATAAGCCTTAAATTGATCAAATAGGTGGTAAATAATGTCAGCAATGAATATCTTCACACCAAGTTCATCAGCAAGTTCACGAGCCTCCTGTGTTACTTTAACATCGAAAGCTAATATTGTCGCATACTCCTTGTTCTTCTCAAGCATAACACTCGCCTTCATCACATCCTTCTTATGTACTGGGCCTATGCTAATGCCACTGACAGGTATGCTGACTGCTGGTGACTTTAGGAACTCCAGTAATGCTTCTAATGACCCAAGAGTAGAGGCTTGAACATAAACTCCAACACCGCTTTTATCAATGCGACTCATTACTGACTTCATATCTTCCATAGCTGAGTCCTTGATGTCTTCTAGATCATCATCAGGTCCTACTACATATAAACTTGTGCCTGCAATTGCGTGCTCAAGGCCCTATGTAGAGAAAAGGATTAACGGGGTATCAGCCAAATCAAAGAACAACTATATTTACATATTGCGTTTTAGTATAAACTTTGCAAGATGGTTATGTTTGACGAGAGAGAAAAAAGTGCTTCTTAAACTAGCTAGTATGAATCAGAATATGTAATAATTAAAATTGCTTATACGTTTTTTACATGTTAAATAAAACTAATTATAGGTATGTTTTATCCAAAGAATCGTTCCATAGCTCATGTGATATAAAAATCATCTTAATAGCATATGAATGGAATCAGAATAGCATAGTAATAGCGTATTTTACAATATTAGCTTTCGATTTTTATATTTTTCATATAAAAATCTCCCGTGCCCCCAACATAGCTGGCCCAAACGAGAATTTGCTTGAAAGCTAAGTTGAATAGGATTAAGTATGTAAGCAAATAGACACGGTTCAGCTAACAACTTTGGTATCTGCTAGTTACAAGGTGCAGTTCATCAAGGATTACCCTATTGATATATTTGAACCAAACATTCATGTAGTGTAAGTGCATAACCATTTACAACATTCCTGTAGTACTCCTTCAGAGGTTTTGGAGTCAAAGACATGAATGAGTATGAGATACTTTACCTGTGCAGTGATCTTTATACCCTGGGCAGCCTTGATCTCTTTATGATGTAAGTAGGTTCCCTGTCATGAAACCAGGGTATAACTGTGAGATTGTTTCAAGAATTAAGATATCTGATAATCTACCAATTTATGATGTAACATGTCATGATCATAATATTATTGGATTGATTCAAGGAGAATAAGAAAGTGTAAACATATATATATGTAACAATAAAATTACTCGAGTAGCTTCAAGAAGATAAAAATAAATAAATCAGGGCACAAGAAAGCAGAAGAAAATACCAAAAGAAGATAAATATGTAGGAACTAAGTAGTAGATACCAGGACACTTGACCCTGGTACCAACAATCATACATAAAGGGTACCAATACCATACAGATTAATGATGAATAAGTCAATGCTAACAATGTTTGACCAATTGCAGAGAAGACTAAGAAAGTGTTAACGCAAACGTAGCAACTATAATACTTAACTTCATTAAAAAAAAAAATCAACATAATAAAATTAAACAAACAAATAACCAGGGTGCTAGAGAAGCTAAAGAAGAATACTGAAGTAAGATAGAGATGTGGTTGTATATACCAGGGCACCTGTACATTGTTACCAAAGCACATCTATAAAATGCAGTACTAAAATAGTCTTTTCTAGCCTTCTTATTATTTTGAGTTCTCGTTCCTGCAAAAGAAGTCTACATGGTTCCATTAAGATACTTATTATTATCAGCTATGTATTTTGCCTCTTATAGATTCTAAACCTAGCAAAAGCAGATCAATATTTGAAAGAAAAATAATACTTCATGAACATATTTGGCAGACAAGCCGGAAAATTATTGCTGATTTGGTGATCAATGGGACATCATATCACATAAAACGTTAAAACAAAAATAATTCAAAAACATGCTAACACGGCAACACTGAAACAGTGTTGATTTCTATTACACTTTTTTTATACTCATTGCAAGAGCCATTGCGTATGTAACATATGTGACATGTCCATGTGCAACTTCAAGTAGATAGAATCCAAACTTTCTAAGCCAAAAATATTACAGTACAATGAGGTATGTAGAAAAAAGTACTGGGAAAAATCAAATTATGGAACAGTTATCAGAGAAGAGCCATGTGAGATTAAATAGTCTTCACCTTGACTCGAAGCTCTTTCATCGGATGGGGTGTCAACAGTGCTCTGATTGAAGTTACAATTGGTCCCTAAACATTGTGCACCAGAGGGATAAGTTTCTACTTGAAAGTGAAACTATTTAAATTGAACAAAAATAATTATGAAAAACTTACCTGCAAACCACAAACAACTACTTGATCTCCTTCGTGAAGCACACCATTGACTAATACCACGTCTATTGTTGTTCCGTGCCCTTCAATAACTTTAACCTCCAAAACAGTACACTGCCACAACTCTAGTGTTAAAAAATCAATTGTCATGCCAAACTGACATAGTTGGTAGAGAGAAACAAAAGTGAACCTGGACTTCATTGCTGAATGTAAGTCTGTTAATCATTGTCTTCTGAGTCCACTGAACAAGTAGTAATAGTAAATCAGGAATGCCTTCGCCACTGGTACAGCAAAATAAACAAAATGTTAACATCGAATTAGTAGGTTCTGAGGATTAACAAATGCTAGGTCAGTAAAGAAACACTGTAGCAAATAATTGAGGCAACAAGAACCTTATAGCACTGGTTGGGACAATGCTAAAGGTTTCCCCCATCTCTTTGTTCTTGTAATACAACTCGGTATTCAGTCCTTGCATCTTGAATTCTGTGATGATCTAAAATAACGAAATTGCAAATATGTAAGACAGATATAAAAGAAATTGAATACTTGAGGACAAAACAAAAGTAACCTCAGTCAGTCGCCTGTTGAACTCATTTTGAACATCTTTTGTTTGCTGCTTCATCGCCTTCGCAATTGGCGCGTTTTTGCAAGTTTTCCATCCATAAAGTCTGTCAACCTACAAAGTTGGTTATGAAAATGAATTAATCTAACGAGAAAAAGTAATTGTATGAATAAAACAATATAGGTCTGGAGGACTCTGCAAGCACATTTTTTAAATGACTCACTTTATTCAAGGCGACTATGAATTCAGTATCTCTCATCCTCAAAAGATTGAGGGATTCAATTGTTTGTGGCTCCAATCCATGCATAATATCAACAACCAAGATTGCAATGTCACATAACCCTGATCCTCGAGATCGTAGGTTAGTGAAAGACTCGTGTCCGGGAGTGTCAATGACTAACAGACCCGGGACATTCAGCTTCGCATCAGCTTTCAGTTCCTTGGTTCTCTCACGTATGTTCTTAGCAGGGAAATATGTTGCTCCAATTTGCTGTGTAATACCACCAGCCTCGCCTCCTTGGACATCAGTGCCTCTTATGCAATCAAGCAACTTTGTTTTACCAGTATCAACATGGCCCATAATACAGCATATTGGCGAGCGAAGGTCTTGCTGACTCTCAACCGGAGAGGATTTGTTTGTGTCTGAATTAGCAGTAACTTTATTACCTTCAGTAGCTGCGGCATGTGTTACAACTGAGGTAATTTTTTCCCGATCGATAGGCTTGGTTGCCCCAGAACGAAGTTGAACATCTTGAGTAGAAGTCTTTGTAGTCTTTAACTCCTTAGCTGATGCTTCAGGCTCTGATTCAACTTCTTCGTCAGAAAATGCACTTTTCCCAGGCAACTTCAAATCAGCTTCATCCCAGCTTTTAGCATCCCATTCTTCATCATCATCGGCATCATCACCATCAGCATCACCATCATCAGCTCCTCCCTTTTCTGATTGATTCTCGTTGACATCATAATTAACTTCAGATTTATCATCAGCACCTGACGACTCTGCTTTCTCAACATCTTCCACTTCTGCAGCGTCTACCTCGGTTTTAGGTTCTTCCTCAACTTCTAGAGGAGCTGCTCCATTAGATTGAGCTTGTGGTTTTGTCTTTTTCTTCTGGTAAAGAGGCTTTTTGGTAGCTGGACGAGAAGACTCCCCCAATTGCAGGTCCCCTGATTTGGCCAGAAGCTGAATTCTCAGTGCCTCTCGCCTTTTATTTGCTTCCTTCTGCTTCGCAGTTAAATAGGTCCCATCTTTTTTCTTCTGCTCAATCTTCTCCTTTATTTTTTCCTTCTTTAAGCGCTTTTTCTCTTCCGCTTGTCGTTCTAGTTCTTCTAATCGCAGCCTTTCCTCCTCCTCTTTTCTCAGCCTCTCTTCTTCTTCCCGTTCCCTCTGCAGTCTTTGTTCCTCAGCTCTGGCAAGTCTCTCTTGCATCTCCCGGACATGCTTTGGGACTTTCTTTTCGGGCACTTTACTTTTAACATCAGGTTTTGTTTCCTCCTGCTTTTCCTCAGCTGCAGCTGCCTTCTTCTCTTTTTCTTTATCCTTCTTTTTCTTTTTCTTCTTTGATGTAACTGACTCCTCAGGTCCTTCTGCTTCTTTTGTAGCAGCAGCACCTTCCAGATCAGGCTGACTTTGTACATTTTCCCCAGGTGGAGCTGCAGCAGAAGTGGAAGCAGGTTGTGAGACAGGTGCCCCTCCAATTTCAGCTAATATCTTGTCGAGGTCATCTTCTTCCTCACCAGCTTTCCCACCCTTCTTCTTCTTCTTTTTGTTTTTGTTCTTTGATGTGGTTTCTGTTGCAGGCTCACTGGTCGTTTTACTAAGGACTTCTGTATTAACTCGATCAGGTTCAGTGACTTCCGAAGATGCCTCATTGATCCCATTTTCCAGCACACTATCGGAACCGCTCTTTTTCTTCTTAGATGACTTCTTTTTACCTGAAAATTTAATTGCTGATATATCTTCATCTTGATCATCACTCTCACCATCCCCACCCTTCGGCACAGAAATATCCTGGTCAATTTCTTCATCAAGAACAGCTGCACTAAATGAATTTTCAGGAACCTTCTTCGAACCCTTCGATGACTTTTTTTTCTTTCCTGAAAACGATATCACAGGGACATCCTCATCATCATCTATCACAGCTGAATCCTCATCCTCGTCATCAGAAAGTGCAGCAAAGGCCGAAGAGCTAAACGCACTTCCAGCACCTCCCTTCTTTGATTTTGATGGCTTCTTTTTCCCCTTAAATGAAACAATATCCTCGCCATCCACCTCATCATCATCATCCTTCAGACCACCTTCCTCACTGTCCTCATTATCATCTTCTCCCAATAACCCAAAACCACCTCCTCCTTTTTTTGATTTAGATGGCTTCTTTTTCCCCTTGAATGCAACAACATCCTCACCATCCTCCTCCTCATCATCATCATCATCATCATCATCATTCAGCCCACCTTCATCACCACCCTCACTATCATCTTCTCCCAATAACCCAAAACCGGAAGCACTAAATGTACTATTACTTCCACCCTTTCTACCTTTTCCCTTCTTTTTACCCGAAAACTTAATAACCGGAGCATCATCTTCCTCGCCCTCTTCATCTACCCTACTATCCCCAACTTCATCATCCTCATCCTTAACTTCCACCTTCTTATTCCCTCCCTTCTTCCCCTTCTTTTTATTACCCACCGGCGCTACCTTCTCTTCCTGTGCCGCAACCTCCTCCGACAACTCCGTCCCCATTGAATACTCATCATCATCAACCACAAACCCCTTCTTCTTCGACTTACCTCCCCCACCCAAAGCAGCACCACCTTCCTCGTCACGAACAGTCGGCTTCTTCCTCCCCATCAAACTCTCGTTAGCGAAATCTAGTCTATCAAATTAAGTCCCAGGAACACACCAGAGCTTCAATACGAATGCAATAAAAACACCAAATACAAATCAACCCCCAATGAACACGCAAGAGAACATAAAATTCAGAACAAATAACAAAAACGTCAGAAACAAACACTTACATAGAATTTAAACGATATTAAATCCAGACTTGAATCCTGGTCTGATCGGAATCGGCGAATGATCTGAGAAAATTGAGACCGGTGCGGCGAGCGACTTCACGGCAGGTGGAACTTCACACGGCGGCGGTGTGGAGGCAATTTGGTGGAGATGTTGAGAGGATTTGCAGTGTGTAGAGTTAATTTGGTGGAGAAGAACGAGTGTGAGCTAGGGTACCCAGAGAAACTCGGGTTAACAATGTAAAAGAACCAAACCGGACTTTTTCATATTCTAATGAAAAATCACTGTTCCTGAACGATTAGGATAGAATTTGAATGATGTTTTTCAATTGAAATTGAATTTTTTGTGTACAAAAATTTCGATTTAATTGGAAAGATGGCAGCTCTATCAGTATGACAAACAGCCTCTTACTATTTATACTGTCTCATTACTCGTTACTGAACACGGTAAAGTGGGGCGAGCTGGGTCACTTTGGCCCAACCCACATCCTCTATTCTCTAGAAATGTCATATGAGTCCATCATGCAAAAGACATCTACGTATATTAGAGTCTTAGAAGTACCTTTAAATAATAAAGTTCATATGATTTTACAATATCATGTAAAAAATGAATAATAGTGTAAAATTATAGAACTCCTTTTATAAACTAAATAATATAAGGTAAAAACTAAACAGTTATTGCACTAAGAAAGTGAATCTTTGTCCAAGTGATATAGACTTTTAATTAACTTGCAAACCTCAGTAGAATTAGATTTGGTGCAACTAGTGAGTGGTGTCATATACACTTCCTCACTTAAATTTTCATTTAAAAATATTGTGTTAACATCAAGCTGATGAAGAAACCATCCATTAGCAGCAACAATGGCAAGAAGAAACTATCTCATTGTGGTTAACTTGACAACTGGTGAAAAAGTGTCAAAGTAGTCCACTCCATTCTCTTGAGTGTGCCATTTTGCCACCAACTTGATTTATATTTTTCTATTGATCAATTTGCCTTCATTTTGACTTTAAACATCCATTTGCATTATATACACTGCTTGTCAAATGGTAACTCAAATACTTTTCAGGTTTTAGTTCTTTCAAGAGCTCCAAGCCTTTTCTGCATTGCATCTACCCATTCAGGATGTTGAGCATCTTGATTATATATCTTGGGTTTAGGTACAATGGTAATTGCAACTGAAAAATATTTATGAGCCTGAGAAAGTATATCAGAAGACAAAAAATTAGAAATAGGATGGTTCACATTGATTTTAGTAGATAAGCTGACAAAATTTGCAGATGATGCATGATCAAGAGAATGAGGTAAAATGTAATCATAAACCCCTAGAGTTGAAAGAAACATTCTCCTGCCTTGAATATCTTCTCAATCCATCACCTGTGTTTACCTTAATGTGCTAGTCAGACACAAAATGAGGAATTTTTGTATTTGATGTGCTAACCAAGCTTACTTCTTCAATCTTTGCCTCTCGTAGATGATTGTCAGAAAACTCAAAAGCATTTATACTGTCATAAATATCTTGAACAACATTCTGAATATTAGGTGAATCATTATGCATAACACAAGAAAATTCAACTGTGCTAATATATTGAATCTCTATCATATTGTTCTTCGTAGAGAACTAAAACATATGGTTATATGCGTATGTACCATCTAAGATGGGCATGATAATATCTATTTTGAGTCCTCATTGCTGGTATGAGCTAGTTTTTTCCAGCTTATGGGATTAATAACATGAGGAAGCTGGTAGAATCGAATTCGTAGAGCGAATTGATCCCCATATATATATGTGTGTGTGTGTGTGTGCGTGCATGTGTGTGTGTGCGCGCGCGCGCGTGCATGCGTGCGTGTGTGTATGTGTGAAAGTTCAGTCTTGAACTAAATATTCAACTTCATGTTACTATATCAAAAGATATGTTCAAACATGAAAATATATGATTTTATGTTGACTCGATATTGTGATTCATACAGAGTTGCATATTGGTTATAGAATGACATGTGTTGAACATTGAAATAACTTGACAATTGTACTAATGATTCTCAGTGAAATACGGTTCCAATGTTAAGTACAATACAAATTGATTGGCAAGATCGAGCACTTGGTACTCCTGGAGAAGTAATTGAATGCAATGAATGACAAAGATATTTGAATTAAAATAGATGGCCTATATGAATGTAAATGGTACCTTCGAACAATATTCAGATATCGATGATAAGTACTGATTTGAAAATCTAGAAAAGATATATGATATACCGGTATACATGAAACCGATAAATGAATACGCATATGCGAAATTCGATGGACATGTAATTGGGGATCTTACATGTGAGTCCAGTCGATAACATCATGGTGTAGATGATGTAAATGAGCTCATGGAATTGAGGTTCTTTTGATCAAACGAATTCGAAATTCGTACGCACGTTGCATTATCGAGTTTATTTCATGTGCACTTATATACTAAGCATTGCATCATAACATGTTTATTCTTGCATGATTATTTAGTTTATTCCAGTATGCTTATGCATCAAATTACATGTTCACATGTTTATTCTTGTTATCACTTAGATTAACCCGCAGGTTGAATACATGAAGTGTGATTGGTTTGACATACACGTCATATGATTTTGAAAAGTTTAATGAGGGGAGATATTATTCTGAAAATTAGTAAAAAAAAAAAGACTAAAAATTTCATGTCGGCGAACATGGATTTAATGAGGAAAGTTATTGAGCAATTAATGTTTCATTTATGTAAACTTTTATGAACAAGTGAAGTATGAGATATGATTATCTTGACCGGTGGATAATATTACTAGTTATGCTAGCTACACTGATGTTAGCTCAACCTGAAGTTTTGAGCAATAGACTAATTATTACAAGGTGTATTATCACTATCTTTTTGACATGCATAGTCCAGAAGTACCATGCACAATGAATTGAGCTATCAAGAGTTACAATGATCCTAGATATACTTCCCGAATAAAGTATATGAATTAATGATTGTAAAGTAACAATGGCTACATTTGCGCATCCTATTAGTAATGGTTGCACTCTTTTCCCTCTAGGTTTTTATCCCATTGGGTTAAGTCTAGTAAGGTTTTTAACGAGGCAACATTATAAGCGCATATATCTCCATGATTGTGAAACTGCTTGCTAATATGGGCTTGCTCGATATCTTTATGTAATTATGGAGTTTATGTTATGGAACTTGTAACTTATATGATGTTTCAAGTATTTGAAGAGCTCTTCTTGAAAAAGACAAGACGAATATTACAGAAGTTTTTTCGAAGATTTCACCGAAGTACAACATATCTGAAGATTTGCTCAACTGCATTACATTCGACATCATCATTTGAGAAGCTTGTCCAAAAGATTGGGATGAGGCAACTCAAAGAATTGAAGTGATACTTTAATCAGGGGAGTTGAATACGCACTACACTTTTTTTCCCTTTAACAAGTTTTTATCCCATTGAATTTTTCTTAGCAATATTTTTAATAAGGCAGTATTCCAACATCGTATCAAGTATCAACGATTGTCAACTCATGTCCATTTAAGGGAGTGTTATATATAAATGTATAAGAGCTTGTATCTAGTTAGATTTTAACTAGATGAAGAATTATAAATTGTAAATACTCTTCTAGATGTAAGTGAAGTAGTATGTAGATAAGTTCCAGAAAATTCTTTAATACCTGTATATATACTCCACATGTACTAGCAATTGAAGATGCAGTATAACACTAAAATTATTTCTCAACAAAATTATTAATTTACATTTCTTTTCCACCAACAACAATAACTTCCAAGAAAGT
The DNA here is from genome assembly GCA_036897095.1 of Plantago elongata. Lineage (NCBI taxonomy): Eukaryota > Viridiplantae > Streptophyta > Magnoliopsida > Lamiales > Plantaginaceae > Plantago > Plantago elongata. The sequence continues at coordinate 15,881 of JAYMSP010000052.1, forward strand.
ATGCGAATACTATTTAGTACTTATAAAAGAAAAAAATGAGTAATCCTCATAGAGCAGGTTTAATTGAGAAGATTTGGGCGTATTTATTTAAAGTGACAACGAAAATGATGGTGAAAAAAAGAAGAATAAATTGTTTAGATGTGCGATGAGAGGTTTTGGGTTGACCGAAATCTAGCCATAATTAACGGAGCTTAATGAGGGAATTTGTCCAAATGGAATCGGTATCAGATTTGCGATTATTACGACTATTTTATATTAATAATTTAATTTAGTTTAAGATTTGGTTATTAACAACCAAGTCAATACTGTATATAGAATTGTATTCTTCCCACTCGCTGACGGTCCTTACAATATAGCAAGTCCTCTTATGAAAATGTCAAGAAAAGCAAGTCCTTTCAACTTAGTCATACTAGGTCGGATTAAATTATTTATCTCCTAATTCGTACACGATTATACGAATTAAGATAAAATATAATAGAAATAATATGTATTGGTACAGACGTATAGTATGATAAATATATCACCTAAAGAGTCGAACTTAAATTGCAACGGAATATGAGAAAGGAAACATGATATTACATTTTTATTGTTATATTTTCTCCGAAAATTATTTATTAAATCTTCTTTATCAGAGAACCTAGTAACATATATTCTAATTGTTATAGTTTTTGTTTTTATAATATATGCAGTTATACGTCACTTTTAGAAAATAAAAATGAAAATGCATAAAACTCTTTGAAGTTGTAACAAACTTGAGTAGTCCACAACGTTTAACTCATCCCAGCTCATGTTTGTGTAGCGTCTACTCTCACCCTCTGCCTAAAATATATACCCCTGCAAAACTGCATAGATGGATTTCTATACACACCCAAATATATATTACGAATAGGTACTGTGAGATATAGTCTCATAAAGAAATTTAAAGAAACGGATAAACATTAAAAATTTAATTAGAACTTTGGTAATATAAACATATCCATAAGAAATGATATATAAAATATTTATTTATAAATATTGTTTAAAACATTATACATATATAATAAAATACATTTGTTCGCCTTTCAAATCTTTCATTAATACATGTATTTTCTAATACTTTATTACATATTAAGGTTGTGTTCTATTCAAGTGAGATTTACTGAACTGAACTAAAGTAATATATAAATTATAACTAAGTCAAGTTGAACTGAACTCAATTAAAATGAACTGAATTGAATTAATTTTCAGTTGAAGAGAATACGGTCTAATACGGTACCGAATCAATTACAGATAATATAAACAGTAGTGTTCAATTCCCCATCAGAAAAGGCCAATCCTTGACTCCTTCACTTGTCTAAAATTCCGAACAAAGAAGCAAAAAAGTTAGTGCTTTTTTTCCTCCTCTCCTGGATTTACTCCTTCACTCACTCACTCACTCCTCCATTCCAATCCCTTCTTTCTAGCTCGCACTCCAAAAAACGCGTCATTACATTACATATCACACTGGATTCGATTCGACTCGACTCGTTCCATATTTTCTCCCATTCCAATATAACGACTACTTCTTCTCCCAACCCAACCAAACCCCTCCTCATCATGCTATTCATACCTTCATACAACAAGTAGTAAATACTATACATAATCACATACCTTTTCCACTTTCCTTCACAAAACCACCAACTACACTATCTATTCTACATCATCCATCAATCCACTCCAAAACCCCATAAGTATTGGGATCTTAAATCTCTCTCAACATTCTTAATTTCATCAAACAGATCTTCCATTCCATACTACACTTCCTTTTCCAACATACACTACATTAAACCAACAAATAGAAATCGCATTTCGTCGAATAACACACACATACATATACATACATATCGATCAATGGGTAGCAGTAGCAGTAGTAAAACAACAAGTGCAGGTGCAGGAAGAGAGTGGACTCAGATCTACGCGATCTACGGAGTAGACGACTGGCAAACTCCATTGTTCCTCCTAATCCACGCCATACTCTTCTCCACCCTCTCCATTCTCTTCCTCCTCTACTTCGAGCTCACCTGCCACTTCCTCAGCCATTTCCTCCCAAACCCTGCCTCGGCCCGTTTCGCTGCGGGCTTCACCGGCTCCGTCACGGCCTTGTCCGCCGTCTGCCTCTTCTTCGCCGCCGCAAACTTCTTCTACTCCGCCGTCTCGCTGCACTGGGACATGTCGCAGCGGATTGTCTCTGCCGTGCCCGACTGGTCCGGTGTCAAACACGCGCTTGATCTCGGTTGTGGCCGTGGGATTCTGCTCAACGCGGTAGCTTTGCAGCTTAAGAAATCCGGATCGTCGGGTCGGGTCGTGGGTCTGAACCCGACCCCGGCCCGGAAGAAGCTGCCCAGCCCGACGCATACTCTCCGGACTGCTGGATTGGAAGGTGTTCAGGAGTACGTCACGTGCAGGTATGTAGATGTTCATTTAGATTTAGACTTTAATTACAAATTAATTAATTTTTAGATTCGAGCTAAATGTTTTGTTTTAATTAGTTTTTGAATTTTTTATGCTAAAGATCATGATGTTATTGTTGATTAATAAATTGAGATTTTTTTCATAAATATAAAATATATTTTATTAATTACGTACATAATATTATATTGATCAATGTTTTTATTGACCAAATCTACATGTAAATAATTATAGATGATAACTTTTAATAATGTTTTGTGAAAAGTTTTAAAAAATAAAAAATAACATATAGTTAATACTTGAATTGAGTCTTGAGTTCAACATCGAACTTGTATATATATTAAGGCCTTGTGTTAATAAATATCATTGTGAATTTAGTACCACTTCACCTACGTCTAATTAATAGATTGAGAGAGTTCGATTCACACTGAACTGTTTTAATTTTTTTTTTGTGAATTTAGTATATATTATTAGATCTTATATAATGAAAAATATGATATAGTAAAGTAGAGATTTAAAATAGAATTGCTATTTTCGAATTTGTTTGGACAAACATAGGCTCTGTTCATTTACCTCTTCTTTTGGATATTTATGGAGTTTTGAGAAATAATTTATTATGGCTTAGGGGCTAGCCTTTTGACTTTGTTTTAGATGCTTTTGGAGATAATTCAAGCTGGGTACAAGTAGTGTTTGTGCATTAAAGTTTAATAGTGGATTATTATTCAAAATAAAAAGAGTAGTGGAAATGAATGATGTATGAAACTTTTTGCTTTAAGTGATCATAAGAAATTTGGTGAATGGTTCAAGATTATAAAAGTTGAAAAGTTGTTATGGTGTTATTATCCAAAATAAAATATCCTTGATAGCCCGAAATGTTAATCGAATATGTAACTTTTGTAGGCCGGGCGACCCAAGGACCCTCCCGTTTAGCGACAACTACTTCGATGTGGTGGTGTCGGCTGCATTTGTGCACACTGTCGGGAAAGAATACGGTCCCAAATCCGCAGCAGCTGGTGCAGAGAGAATGCGGGTGTTGGGGGAGGCAGTGCGTGTGCTGAAGCCGGGTGGAGTCGGGGTGGTGTGGGACCTAGTGCACGTGCCGGAGTACGTGCAGAGACTGAATGAGCTGAAAATGGAGGACATAAGAGTGTCGGAGCGCGTGACGGCGTTCATGGCGAGTAGCCACATTGTTGTTTTCCGGAAGCCATGTCAGCATTATGTGGGGCCCCAAGAAGTTAGGTTGGATTGGAGATTCAACCATTAGTGTTGACGATGACATATAAAGCATGGGTGGTGCTGTTAATTTTATGGCTACTACAAGAAAGAAGCAAGAAGATCTTGTAATGTCAGTAAGTACATGGTAACTTTTTGTTACTGGTTACTGTAACTTTTTGGTTTTTAGATTTTTTTACTTCAGTAATCAAGAAAAAGAAATGTAGATTTGTTTGGTGCCGCGAAGTGGAACCAAATGCGATAAGGTGATGATATATATAAAATACATATAAGTTCTTATTTTTGCATGGCTTTAGGTTTCTTTACTAGTGAGAAATCAAGTCCCATTGTGTATTCACGACCGAATTCAGAATCTTTATTTCAGACGACGTAGTAAAAAAGAGTTCAACACAAATAAAACGCCATTTACTGATAGATAAGTAACTTTCTTTCATACGGCATTGATGGTTCTAGAACCGCCAAACCTACGTTACATGCAATAGTACCTAAAATAATTACTGGAAAAATATATAAAAGATCATTGGGCCATGCGGGTTCTCCATAATAATTATGACCCATACCTTTAGCCAATTTTGCTCTTAATACAGGATCATTCAAATCAGATTTTTTTGTTATTACGTAAATTAATAGTTCAAACCGCACTCAAAGGTGGGGCATTTCCCACTTTTATAGAAACTTCTGTTGTGTAGCTCTTGTTAAGAAAACAAGTTGCACATTAGCCGTTGAGACGCGGGACTTTGAGGTGAAATTAGTGTATGGTAACCCAAACAAAAACTTTCAATTTCAACTATATAATTTACAACTACAAACCTGTTTTCATTCAGATAAATTCTTCTCAGAATTCGGAAGGTTCCGAGAGTTCAATACAAATAGATTCAGTCGCACAATTAAATTGTGTTATCTCCAACTGAAAATCAATTCAATCCAGTTTAGCTCAACTTAAATTAGTTATAGTTTATACCTTACTTCAGTCCAATCCATTTCAATAAATTTCAATTGAATAGAACACAACCTTAACATATAAATAATATACAATTTATAAAAATACAAAATTTATAATTTACACAAATTGATATCGTAAACTTAATATACATTATTGCAAAATTCACGGGACTATTACACACACTTATAATTTAATGTAAGGTGAAAGGCCGGCGTATCAAAAGTAGGTTGTCAAGCTGAACGTTAACCTCTCAAGGAAACAAGAAAAGGACTGCTGAATGTAACAGTGGGTAGTTTTAAAAGTAAATATGATAGTGATGATAAATGTGATGTTTGCTTAGAATTGTATATAAAATGAATGCTGGATAGATAAGGGATGGTAATTGTTGGAAATTTGCAGTGTCTAAGCTTTGTCCTTGCTAGGCCAACTATATGTTTCGTTCGTAGTATTAAAATGTTAGTGGTAGTAGAATTGTATAGTATATATTTCAAGAAAATACTTTTAAATTTAGACCATCACTTTCCACCATAGCTTGGACCCGACTGCATGTATTTTCTTTTGGAGGACTTTGAATATCCAAATATGTAGTACGCGTTCATAGTTTCTATCTCTTTTGTGGATCGATCGGATTTTTAAATGGGGATTATTTTAATCTTGTGTTCTATATCTATCAACACGCGCAAACTGTTTCAATTTCAAATAGCTATTATAAACTCATTTATCAATAATCAAATGTTCACACCATTAGTTATTATCCTTCCATGCATCCACCAAAAATTAAATATGAAACGGAGGGATGAAATGTAAGTTTATATTTGCACCTGCAATCAAAACTTAGAATATTCTCATTTATATACCCGCTTTTAATCAAGTTCCAAAGCATCCTAACTCCTAACATATATTTATCGATCATAAAAATTATTTGTTTGTTTACACGTTGAGCTGAGAATAATAAAAATATTGTTCAATTCAATTCAATATTGAAGTTTATTGTTTGAAAGCTTATTAGAAATTAAAGTGTTTGTAGCTGATTGGTAAATTAAGATGTTATGTATTTATAAAGTTATGAATCTAATTTCTCGAAATAAATAATTATATTTCTTGAATGTATTGTTCGGATTTCATTGCATGGGCCTAGCTAAGTTCCTGTCTTAATAGATATAATAAATATAGAAGATTTTTTAAGTCTCAAGTTAATTAATGTATGTTTGATGTGTGTGTTGAGGGTCACAATTAATTAATCGACAAACTGGTAATTAATGAGATGCATGTTAGGTTGTTCATTGGTCAATATCACACCACTTCCGAATGAACGAACGAACGTAAGTTAGATGGATTTTATTTTATTTTATTAAGTTGAGAGTCGTACAACCATTAGTCATTGTTTTTCGCTATTTTAAGAAATATAATGGGAAACAGGATGTAAATAAATTATATAAATATGTGTATATGTTAATCTAGTATGTAATCTATGGGTGAAAAATTAATGAAGAATAAAAAGGCGCAAGAACAGGTGATATCTTTTTACTATTTATTTTTAAGATTGTATTGGTCCGTTATAAATTACATTGATTGCTTGCAACAATGTTTTAGAATAAAATATAAACAATTCTCTATTATACCTTAGTTTGAGTGGATAAGAATACACAGAACAGGAGGAAAGAACTACATGTGTTCTATTGTGAAATCTACTTCACATATCTATACTAGTTTGGTGATCTTTCTTCAGAGTTATATATTAACTCTAAAGGTGTTAACTCTCTATTGAATAGATACAAGTTTATGAATACACAATTACACAATTTATAAAACGGTGCCTATTGATGAAAATACATTGAAAGAAGTCGATTTTAAGAAAAAATCACTGACTTTTCAATCACCTAAAAGGCTCACCATGATCGGCTTGAACAAGACATAATTTTTTGTTATGCTTTTGTCCAAGCCGACCACGGCGAAGTCACTTTACATTGAAGCTCACCACATTGAGATCCCATTTTTTCCCTCCCTGATTCAATTCTTTAATTACATTGATTTTAAAGTTGAATTTTAACACATATGTTTATGAATTCTCATGTTTAAAATGACATAACTTATTATTCATATATTAATCAAACACACTTTATATGTTAAATCACTAAAATATAACATATAATGTGCTATCTAATTTAACAACTATATATACACGTACACGGAATGCTTCTTTCATCAATTGAATTGAAAGTTCAATCTTTTACTAAAATTTCAACATCTATTAATAAAAAACAATTCACGTCATTAATTAAAATGTATATGTTGTTAATAAAATTAATTCCTTTCAATATAAAAAAATTCATATTAATAATATATGCATTTTCAATAAACCATTCCCATAATCTAATTTGTCTTTAACACCTATTTTAAAAGAAAATTATAGGAAATTTTCTTTTATTTAATATGTTTTGTGTACAGGTTTTTTTTTTTTTTAGAATCTTAGAAATGCATTAGATGGAAACTAGTTCAAATTACATAACCATTGTGTGCAGTCTACTTCAGGTGAGAGCAGAGGGAATTTAGTTTCCAAACACAGACAGAACTCAGCAATTTTGTTCACCCACTTTCATTTATTTTATTATTATCTCTCATGCTCCATTAATTATATTTTATATTTATTAATATAATAAAAAACATTCCCTTATATTGACCGTCATTTTACATTTGCCTCTGGATTGGCATGTGGTACAAACGAACTATACATATTCAAAATACAATGGCAGAATTGATGTAGATTGATATTAGGATGCAAATTAACAAAACTTTCGTGAAAAAATCAATCAATATTTGATTCGTATTCGAATTTGACCGAATCGAACAGTTCACCAACATGTTCGTGTAGATAACGAATCGAACACGAACACATTTATTATTATTTGATAGTTCACGAACAGTTCAATTAATATCTACGAAAGAGCGTATATGTAATTTTCCCTACTTATAATGTCTCTACTATAATTCCTATAATAGACTGCAGTATTAAAAAACATACAAATCTAACAATATACAACCATGCACGCTTCATATTCTAAACTCGAAAGCTAACTTATTCTCAAATAAAATTCCACAAACACAATCAATCAATTTATTCAAACTACCGTAAAATCAACCATTTAAATATCATATCTTACGTCAATCATATTCATATGATACTATGCTGCTAGCTCACTTTAAAAATTCAAATTCCAACCCCAAATTTCAAAACCCTGCCAAATTGTGTTTGAATTCAAGGCCCAAATTACTACTTCCACCCCGTCAGTAGCTTTCCTTTAATTTTTATTGATGTTCTACCTTTAATTGACAAAAGTTAAATATTTTTAAGAACTTTTTGAACTCTTACTTTCTCTTTAATTGAAAAACTTGGAATTAATAAATAGTTTATAAGAGTATTATATTGATAAAGTTGTAAGTGAGTGATAAATTAAGAGAGAGATTGAATAAATTGGTGATAAAGTAGGAAAGAGAAATAATAAAAAATTAGTTAGTGGAGATAAAAAAAATTTATTGTTAGTATTAGGAAGTATATAACGTGACTCAAAATAAATAAATTTAGGAAGTTATTAATACGGAGGGAGTAAATCATACGCATAAAAAAATCAAAGTAGTTATTTTATGTAAATTGGCCATTATAGTTTCAAATTAAAATTTTCAATATGATTTTAAGATTATATATTTTCCAAATTTAGGTATTAAAATATTTTATAAAATCTAGATCGGAAGTTGTTATTAGACCGGGGGTATAAAAAATCTCCCTACCAAGAATTGACATGAGCGGATGGTATAAAGTGTATGTTTTGAAATACTTATACAATTAATATTCAAAGGGAGAAAATAAATGGCGCCTTTGAGCATATGGTACCCTTGCCTTGACAGTTTGGTCACTTTGAGTAGATCTCCAAAATAAAATAAATATACATCTACCTTGTGTCGTTTTCAAAGTGGCTATCATATCATTATCAATTTTTCATTCACTTAAATATCATTTTTACAAAGGACTCGAATCCATTGAGTAGATCATGTTTACCATATCGCTGAAGTTATCATTTTACCAATCAAATTGAATATTTTATATAAAAATTCAATTTTAATTAAAAAATCCACTCAAATTCTATCACAGTCAGCCCCAAACTTTGAAATGAATAGCAGCAGCCTCATTTGGATGTTTGAAAAATGCAACCTGATTCATAATAATTCTAGCTGGATTTTAAAAGTAACCAAAAAACGATGGCTAAATAAGTCGTCATCCACCAACTTTATATTTTAGCAAATCAATACTTTATTACATAAAGCAGAGGAACATAAAACCAATAATATTTTCAATTAATTATAAAATTAATGTCTGTTATTCCATTTTAAATTCATGAGCCTTTATCTGAGGTACTAAGTTCGTAAATGAGTATGTACCTGGAGTCTAAAAGTTTAATTGTCAGAGAACACGAAATTGTTTAATGATGTTATAGCTTATACCTTAAAATGACATTTTAAATTCGAAAATTGTTACAAAATCATTATCCTCAAGATGATACAATAAATTTTACAACTTCTCATGAAAATAATTGTCAGATGATTTATTTTCATATATTATTGCTAAAGTCATAATAAAAACATTTGTTGTTAATTGAATGTATTATCTCTAATATAAAATATTAATCTTGAGAATGTAAATGTTTTAGTTAATAATATTAAAGATTTTATTTAGATTCTTGACTTAGAATTTTCGAAAATGAAAGTAGAAAATTTGTTGGTCAAATTGGGCCGTGCCCATCATTTTCGGGGAGGGCTGAAACTTCATGACAATGTATAGTAATTTTGGGCGCACGCAGTAAAAGAGGAAACTTTATGACGACGAGATAATTAAACTACACTCGTTAATCACTTTTTGTCATGTGATTAAGTTGCTTTATATGTTTTTCAATGCCACTAATGATTTTATCGAAACAAGAGTAAAGGTCCATGGATTTGAAATCCTCATGATCAAAGATAAGTTTACTTACCCATTTTTTATAGTATCAATTCCCCACTTCCTCCCTCCCATCTTAATCTTCCCACTTTACCATTTTTATTATTTAAATTAAAATTTTCATTTTTATTTGTATCAAATTTAGTCCAACTTTAACATTAGAATATTCAAACAATAACTTAAAATTACATCCCATACCATTCAATTATAAACAAAAATACTATTATCTTATTATTCTATAAAAAAGTACTCTTTGTCTTATTTTTTGAATCTAAAAAGTACTTGAAAAGCTTAGAACATGACGGAAGAAGTATTATAGCATTCAATCTTATATACTCCCTCCGTCCCGAACTGAAAGTCCCATATTCATTTTGAGTTGTTCCAAATTGAAAGTTTCATTTTCTTAAATAAAAAATACCTCTCATACTTTATTCACTATTTCTCATACTTTATCCAATCACATTCATAATTTATTAACTTCTTTCCTACTTTATCAATTTTTTCTTAAAACTTGTGTTCGGTGCCGTGAAAATTTCAATCCGGAACGGCGAGAGTGTTACCTACCTTATCAAGCCTATCTTGTGAGAATTCATAACATATGAAGAGTCCAAATAGACTGTTTGGGATAAAACTGAGTTGAGATAACTCAGTTCTATTTGAGTTTTTGTTCAGTTCTATCCCAAACAAACCAACTTATGTAAATCTCGTATACGTTAAAACCTTATCATAATACATGTATACAAACCACTATTGAGGGGTGGGGGTGGGTAGTGTATTAATATCATGATACATGTCTAAAGACCACTATTGATTTCAGTAGCTGCAGTACCATTGTGAACTTGATAATAAATTTGCACCAAAAGAGAGGACACCATTAACATCACTGCCTAATTCAAAGAAAAGCATGATTTTGAAATTATACCAACTGTTGGGTGGTGTGAGCCGACAGTTTTGTCAGGATGTATGGTGCACCAAACCAGGGATCGGTCAATTTTAGTCTCACAGTTCCTCAACTCACAGCCCAAACAGTTCCAATGTCGGACTAAGTGCACAATTCAAAATGTGTCTCATAGTGTAAGTTCAACATCAAGAAAAACACTCCGATCTCCTACTAGAAAAATGGAAAATTCTAATAAAAAATCCTTTGATACTAAGTAATAAAAAAATACTCGCCATGTGTTAATATAACTCAACTAGTCCTCTGTGTTAATATAGTGACGTAATTCAGCGAGTATTGTAAAAATTATGATTCCCTTAATCCATTCATGGGGCTTTGACTCTCACATACACTTCTTCCTTTGACATTTAAGGTTGGAACCAAATTAGCGTGGCGAAGGTAACAGTCTCCACAAAACTTTGTGGTTATAAATTATCAATCATTTCTGGAATTCATATACTAACCTGTGTATTGAGTATTGACATACGAATTAAACTACAAAAAGAAGGCTGACAGGCTAATCTCAAATTTGAAATGGCCCGTAAAAGTTCTACTGTTCATTAAGAATCATCTATGCAGCAGGTCCTGCAATGCATTGGAGATTCAATACAGACTATTGTGATGCAACTCAACCAATCTAAGACCCGAAAAGAGGCTACTTGTATCCCATTTATGTTACAAGTACTTGTAGTTGGAAAACATTTAATTGTTCAACATTCTACAGTAGTACGATATGCTATAGTTCTATGTGAATTATTTAGTCCAGAAAAGCAACTATACATCATGAGCCTCGTAAGAAAAAACCTATACTCAGCACTAGTTGATGTTAATCCGCAACACTCAACATCAGATACAAATTGCTAAACAATTTCATGTCGAACATAAATAGTATTTCCCAACAAGAAGGGAGACTAACCGCTTAGACGCCAACAGAATGTTTGACAGTGGTCAAGCTGGCACACAGAACGAAGAGCTCAGAGCCGGGGGCAAGACACAAACCAGATGCGGTCCAGGTGGATTGCAGCTTATGTTTGCCTTCTCAACATTCGGCAAGTTAAGTTGAGGTGGACGGACATATCCAGCAACCAGAGGCAAACATAATACTGAGATTACTATCCTTGAACCTGCGAGAATAACATGAAAATTAGTTTGCCATACCAGGTAAAATGTCGCCAAGTCATAAAAAGTTGCAACAAGGTATTTAAAAGTGGAAATAGAAAACGTGGGATACCTTGTTTTGCTGAGAGTGAAGTATGTCCTCTTTTCCTTCCAGCAATCATCCAGTTCTCAAAATTAACACTCACTTCATATAAAAGCTCATCCTGGCAAAAAAAAGATTGATGCATAACTGTCACTTACAGCCGACTGGGGGTGGACATGGATGGTTATCAGATCAGAGTGCTAAAATAAAAGGATAGTTCAATTGCCTTCTAAAATCTTGATACAGTTCAACTGAAACCAATATGAAGCAAAATTCTTCATATGTAACACTAAAAGTTCCAGTGTTCTCGTGTTTGATAAGGAACCATAATCACATATTAACATGATTGGCCAAATTGTCAACTTAACTGGAAAATTGAAGGATATTGAATGTGCATTTAATTTTCAAATTCACCATGTGTAAAATTTGGGCTAATTTGTAATACTCGCCAATCTAGGGATGGAAGTGAAAAGGGACATATTATTTCAGGGTAGTTTCTGTAATTTTCCCAACATATAAAATCTATATTCTTCATACCCAAATACACAGATTTCATCGTATATCATTAGTTCATTCAAGTGTGTTTTGTATTTTTCAAGCATTAGTATCACATTAAAAATATAAACAAAGAAAGCAATATAAATTTTAAAGAAGAAGAAAAGAACCAAACACGAAAGAAACAAAAAATAAATTAAAAAGACCCAAACAACAAAGAGTAAGGAAATCATAAAAAGAGAAAGAAGAAAGGAAAAGCACCAACTGGGAAAAAGCAAAAAAGAAAAATAAAACTGGGCAGGCGTTGTACCCCTTCTCACATGTTCCTAGAGATGGTCTTAGTTACTTTTACAATATGATTTAAATTAATTTCAGGTCAAGCGGAGGTAAAGAGCATTAATCACTTTTCCAACTTTGAGAGGTTTAGGCTCTGTTAGCACTAGCTTATCAGCTCGATGATGAACTTATTTTTGTAATAAGCTTGTTACGTAAATGCCTAGCTTGTAGATGATATGCTTGTTCATGAAGCTTATTAAAACAATAAGCTAGCTGGTTTGTTTTTACATACCATATTTAGCAAATCAGCTAATTGATTTACTAAACAGTTTTATAAAAACCAACTAGTTTATCAGCTATTAGTTATCTTATCAACTATGATAGCTTATCAACTAGTTTTGCTATACAGAGCCATAGTACCTGGAAGTCTAACTAAGAAAAGAGAAACACCACATAGTAAATACTTACTTGGCTGTTGGAATCTGTATTTTCCACCAAATCCTTCAGCCTTTCAACCCTCCATTCCATTTTCACAAGTTGCCCGACTTGGAGGCCACTTGACGGAAGAGGAAGAAACCCAACTGCAAGGCAAGGATCCAGGACAGGTCTCTGAAGAAATAGCGCACTCCTGAAGGACAACTGGTGTGCATCATCATCCTGATCAACTCCTGTAAGTGCCTCGGTTACAGGATTGTGAGCTCCAAGAGTTCTGCTACCGGAAATTTCATATCTGATATTCAGTATACTATCTGAATTCAACTCCTTGGCTTGACCTGCAGAAGAGATAGATGAACAACATAAGTGCAAACTGAAGAAGTACACCAAACCAACTGACCCTTTTACCCCAATAAAATTGGGGCTCAAACTGGAAAACTATGTATGATTTAAAAATCCCTGTTCAAAATCCTTCCATGCCATGCACAATAGACCAAAAATATATTGAGTCTACAAACACAGAATAGTTTTCAAGTTCATATCCACGAGGAGGTGAAAACTTCTCTACGGAAACAGCTAAGTTCTGTTAAATTGTAACTTTAATTGAATATGAGCAGAATTTTAAAAGGAAAAAGAAAGAATAAAATGATTATGATCAGTTCATCAAGGCTTCATTTCCAATCTAAACAATGCCAATAGTCATATATATGCACCGGAAGATAGAGTCCTTACTCCTTATCAAGTCCAAGTTAGTTCATCGCTGCGCTTCATTCAGAACCCTAATAAGGTTTTTATCATACAACTAGACCTGTATGGAACTATCCGATAAGCTCAACCATGTAAATACCAATTTATGCACAAGAAGATTGGACTGCATCTTCATTGTTTAGATAACGTATAGCAATAGGTCAGTCTCCACTAGGTTGGACATGAAAGGAAAAATAAAAGAAATTCTTAAGAACCCAAAGTAAGAAAACGGAGCCTACTTATTGAAGGTATATCCACCAAGCGGATGCTGAACAGAACCCCAGCTCTGCATTTAGGAGAAACAAACAGTGGAAAGAAACCAGATGCTGGTCTCCCATCACCCTTTCCCGCATGTGCAAAACCATCTTGGAGATCCAGCCAAGCATCATAGATGGTAAGTGAAGCTTTTACTTGTGATTGAAGTATAACCTGTGGAAATAGAAACTTAAATAAATAACGACATTTGGAACTTCAGAAAAAGATTTATGATAGACTTCAACGATACCGCCTCAACTTGATTACCAAAGGTTAAAGAGATGTAAAACAAGTTCAGAAGTTTAGTGACAAGCCTGATGCTGAAAGCTCCAGCAGTTTCAAAAGCACTCTATAACGTTTAACCTAATTGTATGATATTTAGTTTGCAACTATCAAGACCAAGAACAAAAGCAGAGGAAAAGTGGCTTGCTGAGCCAATAATGCATCTGTTGTGACATTTACGTATTTCTACAAGTTTAGATTGTCTAAAGAGAGTCTAAGAAGCTGGTGAAAGCATACAATGTTTTTGCTACTCGCTTGCCATAATTTGCCCCATTTGAAATAAAATGAAGTTTATCTAACATGGAATCAAATTCCACATGAAAATTGGGTCTTTACATAAACTGCATGAACAAACCAGTATACGTGATTTAATTCCGAACATATTATGTGTAAAGCTAATGGACTTCAAAAGTCAAAACTATGAAAGACAAACTCCAAGGTATATTCCAATAGATTCTCAATATGTGCTTTTTGTGTGGTGTTGTAAGATAGTGATTTAGGTATACTTGTTAAGTATCAAGTAGCAGACTCAAGTATAAACTTAGTAAAATGTCAGGAAGGCAGTTGGCTGTGTTTGTTTGTTAGATAACTGATGGGCCCGTAAATAAAATAATGATAAGATTTGCCAAGAAAGAAAATGTTGAAAATAAAGTGAGATGGGCAATAAAGGATAACATTGATAATCAAATAGGGCAGAGGGGGTATTAGTTAAGCATGATGTCACTTAAATACCTGCAAAAGCAGAGTACCGTCATTGCATTTATCGGCAACACGAGTGCTCACATGGAAAGGATCTGTAAAATGCACGGCAATTGTCCTGTCATGTAATTTAAATTGTTTCAGGCTTCATGCCAAAGTATTTCATAACAGAAGGAAAAGGATGTATGAACACAGAAGGTTGGTACTTTTCAAATGTTTGGTTATGTGAAACTCCAAACTCAAGTTTTAACGCAGTTGTTCTCAAGCCATCCACTATACTCTGTCTCTGGGACGGAGATGACCCTATAAGGAAATGATTGGTAGTTAGACATGAAAAGGTTGACTGCAAAGTTTAAAAAATAAGAAAGATCAGGTATTTGTCTAAGAACTAACCCACAGGTACTCCTTTGGGCAGCTCATCACTAATGGCCTTGAGTGGAACCCATAAAACTGAAGTAATATTGCTTGTCCACTCAGGCAACTCAATACTGCCATCCTCAAGAGTCAATTTCTTGACTCCAGCAGCAACCGGAGAACATATTTCCTCCTGTGAACTAACTGATACGTCACCAGTCTGTGACTCTGACCCATGCTTTTCTATCTCAATGCCATGCACCTTTTCGATCATTAAGCCAGGCCCAGGGTCTATGTGCAGTACAGCACCCTTAAGGGAATAGTTTATTGGTTTTACAATTATCCCAATCCACTGAGGTTCATTCATCAGTAGATCAGATGAAACTGCAGCAACAAGATCAACCAGAGGCCTTGGCTTTGCAACCTATACAAAAAAAAAGAGGTAGTTAATAACTCCCTCAAAGTTTAGACGAATGACACATGGGAATTTTTTTATGTGTAATCTCATATGCAGTGAAATACCTTCAAAATAGGCCTCGTCGGTTTCTCATAACTCATAAAATCATCAGTGTCTGCAGGACCACCTTTTGAACAACTATGAGATCTAAATCTTAATTGACCAATTTGACCTGTGAGAACTCCCAACACATAAGAACCTGGACTTTGTTGGGGCAATGAAAGGGTCACTGTATTCCTCCCAGGCCTCAGTACAATAGCATCAGAACTTTTTATTGCCTGGATGAGTTTGACGATTTCGTTACAACATGGTAATAACGTTTCACTTTCGAAATCATGGACATAAAAAGATTAAAACGAAGAGTGAAGATTACCTTTGCACCTTCATCAGTATTATGAGTAGCAGTAAGTCTAAGACTCAGTGACTCAAGAGTTATATCATCTGGAAACCCACTCCACAGAGTTACAGAGAGAACACCAGGGTCTCCATCGCAAAGCACTATAGGAGGTCCAGGATTTCCTGAAAATGTAATTAATGAGGATACATCTAGAGGAACAGGATGCTCCATTTCACTATGAGCCAGACGGACAACTTCAGACTGAAATGCTTGTCGTTCCTTCATCGAGAATAATCTTTTATCTAATGATAATAACCTCACACATGAGGAGAGATAGCCAGCTTGATCATTTAGAACTTTTTGACACTCGGCCAGGTTTGGTAGTACTTCAGCCAGTAAGTTATGCCATCCTTCACCCGCATATAGAGCACAAACTTTCTCATACAATTTCGCTGCGAGGTCATAATTTTCATGCTTATGATAGACAGCTGCAATTTCACCATCAAGGACAACTCCATGTCTCTTCCACCACGAGTTATGATAATTATTCGCAGCACCCTTTGATAGATCTAGATACTTTTTCTATAACAGCAGAAGGTACATATCATATCAGATGCCCGATAAAATAAAAGTAACAGAGGGCAAGTAAAAAAAAACAGCATCTAATTACAGGTACTGGGCAGGGAAGATGACATGGTATAAGATATGTTTATAGAAGGACTAAGCAAGGGAATTTCCCATAGAGAATTTGCCCGAGGTTGACTTGTTTTAGCCAAAATAAACAAACAAACTATACATAATGTAAGATTTGGATCCAATTATTCTGCTGAAATTAAAAACACCATTCAAGTTCATTTTGTGCTTATGACAGACCGAGTGAAAATATGATATTATCTGACATACCATTAAAAGTTGGCACCTGCAAATTGGCAAAACATACTCCGTAATTAAAATGCTACACAATTTTTTGAATTTATTACCTCAAATTCTTCAATAGAGGATAATGATTTTTGCAGTTCTGGGTCAGAAATCGTGCTCTTTAATGCATGCTCCGCGGCAACATAAATTTCTGCAAGCCTCATTGGTCGATCAAATGAGCCCTCAAAACCAGGAGAAGAGAAGGTTCGTGACATCATAGATCCTGATCTGTCAATGAACTAAACATGAGAAAAAGCAGAAATTTGCAATCAAATTGCACTCTTGAGGATTAGATTTATTGGCAAATGTTATAATTATCAAGCAATAATTCTTCACCAAGTTACAAACAAGGTTGCATGTTCACTCTCTCGATAAACTGAAAATTCTTCAACGGATTTTAATCATTTTTGCGAGTGACATGACAGAAAGTGTCAAAAAGTGAGTGAAATCCATGGCTGCAATATTCTCGTTAATGGAGTCCCTATAGCCAAAAGTATATTCATCAAGACTATCTTAGAACTGCCACGACCACCAAGTTGACTTGACCCAAAACCATCAACAGGATTTAGCCTGTGAGCAGGAAAATAAAGAACATATTCTAAGAGCCGATGTTGACCTATAGATGCTGATGACTGTTCATCAATTTCTCTGTACCTTATCTCTTAAGGTCCATCTAATGAAATGACAAGTTGGTACATAATGCGATAAACACAAGTCAAGCATTAGGAAGATGTATGGTTCAATCTTTCTTTCAGGAAACACATGCAGGAATCGAGATCAATTAATATAGTTGCATGAGAACTCCAATGTTCTGACTGACTAGCTACATAGACCGCCCAAATCAGGTTGTGTCTACTAGGAATATAAGATGCACCACGAGTCCTGACATCAATGAGGGACTTGAATATCCTTCCAGAAAAACTATTCTGCGCATTTATGTGGCAAGTCTTTTATATATGAATGGGGCCACTTCGCCAAGGGATCATGCATATTGTTCAATAGCGTTTCACAGGATTTCCTCTCCTCTTCTTCATCCACATGTAAAAACACAGTAGAAAAATATTAATACTCATACAGTTGATGCAGCCTCTAAGTTCATTACCCATCAGAGGCCTTTTGACGGCCATCAAGCAATTCTGACATATTTCCAGCAGATAGGGAAGCTCTGCGACGATTTGCCTCCCGCAACAAAACAGATGGTTCAAGAGGTAGTGGTTTCCTCTGGATGCCAAAATGTTTTGGCCGAGGAGAATTTTGTAGAATCAACTGCATACAAAATAGAGGAAATAGTAAGAAAAACCTACACTACCACATACATCAACTTGAAATCTTAAATAGTTCCAATATAATTTACCAACATTATTGATAAATGATAGACAACGAAGTGCAGCTTAGTTGGTAAGTTGTTCCCCCTCCAACGAATAGGTTGGGGGGTTCGAGTCACCTTTGCCGTTTCAAAAAAAATAAATAATAATAATTAAAATATATATGATAATGTAGAGCATGCATAGTAGTAAACTTGAAGAAGCATGGATACAAAAAGAAAAGCATAGGGTTACTGCTCATATTACCTATTACCATTAACATCGAACACTTATTTCCAGAGGTGTAAATAGATTATCTATTGAGTCGCAATAGATAATGAAAAATAAACCTTTTTACCTTTTAACAGGGGTGTAAGTTGACATAAATACAGACTCGTAAAATAAGGCAAGAGTTCTTGCAACACTGCCTAGACATTAGATTTATTGCAAATATCCAAGCCGTGCAACCCTTCAGACACATATGTAACAATGCAGATTATTGGTCCCGGTATACTCAAATAAAAGAATGAACTACTAATACTGATCCTCTGATTTCATACATGGAACAGACCTTTTCTTTTGCAAGCACCTCAGGAGAACTGTCAGATGGGAGTGAAGGCCAGACTGCTGGCTTAGGCCATGGTAACATGCTGAGTGAAGCACTGATCATAAAAGAACAAAGAGTAGAGTTTTATAACATGCCAGTTCTGATTTGAACACTAGTTTTAGTTGAATGGCAGCAATTCATAAATTTCAAAAAGACACTGACTGCAGAAAAGTAACAATATGGATCAGTAGTTCATTTTCTGAATGAGATGAACGCCAATGGGCAAGAATCACAAGACTACAGTTATAATAAATAAGTACCTGTTCACAGGACTTCTTTCAATATCTGATCCATAGCCAACTAAATATGCTAGGCGCATGAACTGCACAAGCATGGAATGACTCAGTAAGATTACAAGTGTGTTTTCCATCAGAACAACAAATCAATATGTGGACACAAGCTCTAAGTTTGTATCTTGGAGTGGAAAATGGCTTTGTGAAATACTGTCATTACATCTAACCATATATCAACACATCAAACTAATGTAAATAGAGCAAATGGTCAAATACAAGTCTCAGAACTGGATAACAGTTCATGACTGAATTTGCAACATTTGCTGTTTAGGAAATAAGAGTACAACCTTAGTTCGGCACAAAGTGAAAAGCTCCCCTTGAACACGATAAAACTCCTTTTCTACATCAGGTGGTGCTAGGCCATCCTTGTAATGGGAACTAGTTGCATCAATCAAGGCCAAGCAAGCATTTATAACCCACACTTCACGCATACAGAATGGCAATATACTCTGCAAAAAACTCAGATATACAGGAATTTTCAGGATTTTCTTTCATGGAAACAGAGACATGACTCATGAAATTTACCTCATGCAAACCCAATGCCCTTGAGAAGCTGATTATGAATGAGTAGCCCCGTGATGCAACCTCAAATGGACGACTCAATTTGATGAGCAGCTGAAATGTGGAGGGAGATATGAGAAATCATGCTTAACACAAGTAAATGCATGCAGATGAAGAGTGCATTGAGAAGACAGCATAAATTCCTGGGGCAATTCATCAGTTATCTGCTCACTATAGACACATACACCCTCCTACGTAAAATAAATGATATTCTAGCATTGTGCACCACAAATTAATGATTTTTCCCCCCTACAAACTTACCCCAAATGATAACTAATAAATATGAAAATTAATAGTGGGAAATAGCTAGAATTCACATAAGCTAATTATAATCAGTCTCACTCGCACCTTTGCTTGACAGGAAAATAGATACTGCCTGAATTCAAATTCTCTAAATGAATCATCTAGAACAATCTGAGACAATGGTTTTTTTCCTGGGTCGAGCAAAGCAGCTTGATCATCTCCCCGTTCCATTCCTCCGAATTCCCTTTGTTTCCCAGCCACATTGACTACCATATTTAGACCAATGCAAAAGAGTTAATTCATAAGTCCATAAAGTTCCAATATACTGGAAACCTGATATTTAAAACAACAAATTGGCAAAGTAAAAAGTGCTATATTTTACAATGACCGATTATAGGGAAATGGTAGCAACAATGAACAAGGGGAGGGCTTTCCATTCTAAAAATAAGAACAAAACATATTGGTTACTTGTCAAGCTGCTAGAATTCATCCATAGCATATACAGAGTTAACTTTTGTGCCAGGAAACTTGCTTTATTTAATGGTAATCAGGATATAAAAAAATATAGACACGGTATACACAAGTCGTGCACCTTGATGAAAGGGTAGTAAGAGAATAAAATCAGCGACAATAGACAAAAGGACTCCTGGAAACAATATTAAACCAACATAGTCAAGTCTGGAATAATAAATCACAAAGTTCTCATTCCGTGCATGATATGCTCTCAAAGCACCTATTATTTCTCTCCCTCCACGGACGCCACATGATGCATGGCTGGTATCTTTATCCCTCAACTTAATTCTTCACTCTCAGTGAACATCTTCAAACTTCCTAGGCGTCACCAAGTAAATTACTGATTACTTAATCCCATTTCATTTACATGAGATTTTGAGTAATGTTACAAGATGATCAACTGTCTACGCATCTGCCTTACACAAAAAGAAAAAGAGGCAACACTGATCAAAGAAGCAGTAAAGGTATAAACAGAAATGGTACTCTCATCATAAACAACTCTTCTCAGCTTCACCAATCCGAATTCATGACTCATATAAGGAACTCATAGTCCATATAAATTCATTCTACACGTGAAATTTCAGCTCACATTATTTTGAACATCCATAATTCTGCTTAAAATAAATTCTGGATCAAGAGAGCGGTAGAATACAAAAAAGGATAGGACGTTTTAAGTGATTGGTACCCCCACAGCAAGCATCCACCATTTTGACATCTACACCATCTCCAACCTCATAAATCAGAATCTGGTAGAAATTATCCCAACCTCCACAATAAATTTGAACAAGTGGCATAGGAGCCGTGGCAAACAGAAGAACACCATTCCCCACCCAAAGCATCACATTTTTCAGCAACTATAGCCCTCCCATCCCTTTCACCCCTTGGCCATTTTCCATATAAAGCGTTGTTCAAACTGACAACCTATGTGAACCGAGGCCCCCAACTTCAGCAGCAAAGCAAGCAAATTGCCAATTTATACGATAAAAGTTCCCTTACCCCCAATCCACCCACCCAAAACAATATGGACCATTTCTCCATCTGTGTATGTCATCCTTGCCATGGGCCATGCAAATCTTCTATGTGGTTTCAATTTCATCGGATGTTCTCGTCGAAGGAACATTCATAGAACAGGCAGTTTCCCATTATGTCTCGGACAGTTACGCACTTGAGAATTATTACTAAATGCATGAAATGATGTTGGTTGGGGGGTGGGGGGTTAACGACAGAAATAGAGACAGTACTGTGAACTTCAATATATAATTACTCAGTAAAACAGTTGAAGAAGGTAAAACACAACCTAAGCAACTAACATATGAGATTATTTTCAAGATTATTAAAACAAGTAAAAATGTTATTGTAGAAATGCAAGCACCTGTTTCCAAATAACACAGTTCAAGCTCGTCATATTCACGTAATGCATCCTCGTGAAGATAAGCAATCTCAAACATGTAAGCCAAGCTTTCCTGTTGATGAAAGGGAGTATTTATGAGACAAACTTAAAGCACAGCAATGTCCCTAAAATATGTCATTGATGGCCAAATGACCTAATAAGTCCTTCCAAGCGCATTTCAGAGTTATGTGCATGCTACCATAATCTAGGAAAGATTTTGATACAAATACAAAATTTAACTGAGTTAATTGATAATTCCATACCAGATCAGGCCGACCTCAGCATTGGAACAAAAAAAAAACAGCAATTCTTTTCATCTTTCCAAGAAAATTTAAATGCAGTTTACACATTTAATGGGAAGGAAGAGTGCAGTCTACACAGATGGTGCAGATCTCTGTGCAACTTAAAGAAGATCTAACATTTTGGCTAAAATGAACTGTCACTGTCTCTTCTTTCCAATCGCCTAGCAATCACATGTTGATGGATTTTTATTTTTCCTGCTCTTTGAGCCTGTGTTCGCAATTATACTACCCCATAATTATGATATAGGTATGCAAATAATTCAACTCTTTATACTCTAAGAAATCTTTTCAGTTCCATCGCCAAAATATATTAACAGAAAACAAAGAAAGAGAAATAAGTAGACAGCAAAAATCTTAATTTGTACCATAAATTAGTCAATTACTAACTAAATTGGCCCATATATGTTCGCCAAGTAGTACTAGTGTTGTCGCTGCAGTACTTGCATTTTCTTAATGAACTGACGTTGTTGGATAACCGATAAAGTGAACTTGTACAAGCAAGTCTTTTAAGGTTACCTTAAGGATGAAGAAATTACAAAAGTTCCATATGGGCATGAATCGCTGTTCGCTGAGCTTGCGGATTTCTTCTTCATAAAATTGAATGCGCCTATCAAGTGTATTTCTAATACACTCCATAACTTTAGCCTCCAAGTCCTCCCAGAAGTTTCCTTCAGGCCCATTGATATCTAGTTTGCAGCACCTAGTGGAGCAATTGTGAATACCTCAAAATGATGGTAATTTAAATTATCATAGGGTCCTACTTAAGAAACCATTATAAGGAAAGATCCAAAGAAAAACACTTTTTAGATTGCATCGCAGAAGAAATTTAACAGAAGAAACATCAGGGAGCTGGTTATGCAAGTTGAGTTCCCAACTGTTATCTTAAAATAGTATTCCTCCTAGAGACCAGAAACTGAACTTTGGATTTCAAACCATGATTTGCAGCTAACATTGATATTGAAAATTGAGATAGAACATACCATTCAACTATAGAAGAAGTTACTCAGAAATCAAAATGGACATCTTACCGTTCCCTCTTTTTAGAGCTGAAATCGACTTCAAGTTTGGCATAAACTTTTTTTGCCATCTTGGTGGCCTGATCATTGTGGGCTGGTGCTTTAGATACGAAGACAATAAACCATTCCCTTTCATCATTTTGAAATATTAATTTGAGTCGTGGTTTCAGAATGTTCTTAAATTCATCAAGATCCTGGCCCGAGGGGAAACAAAAAATTAATAGTAATTGAGTGAAAAAGGTATAATATCATAGCCAGAATAAAGAAGAAAAAAGGGCACTTGGACCGTTTGAATATTACCTCACAAGTAACAAGGACTATAGTTGCGTATGGCTCGCGGAACCAAAATAATGCTTGCTCTTGAGGAAACCGACTGCGAAGCCTTGCATCCGTTGTCAATATAAATTCCGCAGGGAAGTCATCAACAATCACCTGATTACGGGTTTTATTGTTCAAAAATACCCTTTTGAAAGGCAACCTCTCTTCAAATCCCTTCTTGACAGTAGGCCATAGATCACCAACATCCTCAACTATAATAAGATAAAAATATGGCCGTGATCAAACTTGTTTTCATATTGGTTGAGCATCAGAATCCAATTTGTATATAACTAAGTAGACACAATGAATGGTAAAATCATGATAGGCAGAGATCCACCAATTATAGCACTTGACCCCCGAAATTATTTAGGATGCCCTCACTCTATATCAATTTATGAATGGTAAAATGACAGACATATGTCGCTCGAAACATAGCAAGATAAAAGTATGCTCTTTAACAAGCTTTTCTTCAAAATAAATTTAGCATCAAACTCCAATTTGTACATAACTAAGTTGATACCGCGAATGGAAATCAGAGATTTATCTCCACAATCAATTAGCACCACCCAGTCTCTATCTCAATCTAGCACCGAAGAAACTCTAGAGTCAAGGAAAATTACTCCCATCATATTTTTATATCAGCAAGCAATAGCACTTGCAATTCTCCCTACTAGAAGTAAATAAGTAGCTAATAGAAACATTTCAAATCAAAATACGACTTCAAAGTTCAAACAGATTTTAACGATGAGTATACATAGAAATCCACACCTATGATCATTGCAATTCCACATCCATGCATTTGTTTTAGAAATAACATTTTCAAATCGAACAAAATGAACTAAATAGTAGCTAACAGAAGCATTTCAAATCAAAATGTGACTTCAAACAGGTTTTAACGATGAGTATACATAGAAATCAACATCTATAATCATTCCAATTCCACATAGAAACAACATTTCCGAATCGAAGAAAATGAACTAAATAAGCAGCTAACAGAAGCATTGAAATGTAACTTGAAACAGGTCTTAACGATAAATATACATAGAAATCCATCCAATGCAGTACTCTAAGTTGAAATGAGTGGTGCTCGCAGAAAACTAGGAATGAAAAATAGAAAGAAGCAAAATGGGTAGCTAGGGTAATGAAAAATAGAAACAAGTATGGATCGAAATCGTTACCGGCAATGACGACGTGATTGCAGGAGTTTTTGATACTCTGGAATTGAGGTAAGAAACTCGCCATTATCGATCGCCGATCAGCTCAATTGAGGATCATCGAGATCGATCGATAAAATTGAAAATGCAACTAACTACTAGACTACTAGACTAGTACAAGGAAACCAATTTTACTGTGAAATTCTCACTGTGCGTTCACTCTCTACTCGCCTGATTACACTACTGGTTGGACCAGAATATAGGCTAACGCCGGAAGACTTTAATTTATACTCCCTCCTCCCTCCTCGTATTCCGTTTTAATTCATCTCAATTACATACACATTCTACCTCTGCGGTGTGTACATCATCGATTTCACCAAAAAATTGAACGAAATATATCAATTAAACGGATAGTTAATGTATTATATCTAAATTGGTTAATCTCACTTTAGTGTATTAAAATTGTAAATGAATCACTATAGTATATCCAAAAAAAATTCTCCCTACTCAAGTATAAAAAGAAACCATTTGTACTTAAAACTGAAGTTGGATAGTTCCAAAAGGAAATTTTTGGACAATTTCATGTATCGAACAATTTATATACTGCTTTCTTTTTCCCATTTAAAATTCTGACTCCAAGGCAAACCTGATTAGATGCACATCATTATAAGGCCATACCTAATACGATGTTACAATATTTACCAATGTTATAGGGTTTTGTTTGGTTCGTCGGGGTTTGGGCTTCGTTTTGAGGTTAAAAGCACAAATTCGAATTTTATTTTTTAACCTTAAAGTTGTGGCCTTGATTTCAATTCCGGTTTGGTTCACTAACTATAAGTCTCCCATTTGACATGGGGTTAAGTTGAATTTGGTCCAAGATCATTTATCTTGTTTCTTGTTTGATTTGGTGGGTTTAGGGTTGATGAGTAAAGTTTGTGAATAAATTTTTATAAACTCGATTTATATAGTATTTAAAGGCAAGAAACATGACTTGAACTTGAAACGTCTCAGAACTGGTTTTAGGCAAACCAAATGAAGCATAAAATATAAATCTTATGACTAACTACTACTTCCTCGATCTCGGAACAAATGTCATATATTCCATTTATATATGTTCCACTACAAATGTCATGTTTTTATTTTTGATAATATTTTTATCTCATTTATACTTCATGTACATTTATTCCCCAATATTTTACATTGTACATTAAATTCCGTGTCAAAAAGTAAAAGACCATTGAAACTGAAGTAGTAGTGGTTTTTTCTTTAAAATCCTTAGGGATAATAATTGAGCATCACATCTTAGGTACCAACAAACTTCAGTCTTCACTCTTTAGTAACTACATCTTCACTAAATCCCAAGTATCTTACCTAATTAGTTCCAACCATCAAAACCTAATCACCGAATTTGACCCAGTGTCCAACTGTAACTACGCTGTCTCTTGATGTTAACAGACGTATACGCACGTCCTCAAACTAGCCCTCTGCTCCTGCTACAAAATGTAGTAAGCTGTATTTTGCGAGACTCAACTAAATAGACACAATATGATAAATAAGCATTTACAAATAGATTACAAGTCAGCCAACTTCCTGTTAAACTATAATGTTCAACTGACGTCAGAAAATTCCTGTTTCCCTTCAAGTCAAGTATCAAATGGTGTACCTTATCTGGTAATCCCGAAGCCAATCCTCACCCTTCTCATAATAATCCGTCCTACTAAACGTTTGCTGTGGGAACTGCATAGTAGCTGCGTAAGAAGAAGCCCCGCGCCATGCATCAGAAATCGGATCCAATGCTTTGACAATCTTTATAGGGGCCCCACAAGGTCGAATCATTCGTATCCCAGCTTCCAACCGCTCACTCAAGCCAGGGAAAAGACAACTGCCACCAGTTAGTAGGATTGAACTGGTTAATCTTTCTTCTAGGCCTTTACCCTTCGGTGGCAACCTCCTTATCGAGGTGCCAACCATTTCATCCAATCCTGCTTGATCAATGCCAACCAAGTTGGGGTTGAACAGAATTTCTGGGCAGCGGAACCTTTCTACTCCAAGTATAACTTGAAAATCTTCTTTGGTCAGAGGACGAAAACGAGGAACCTCTACAGAAGTAGTTCCTTCAGCTCTGAAAATAAAGTTTGGGTCGATTTCCTGCAGGAATGAAAACTGTTTCTTAGCTTTCCAACCAAAGAAAACTATAACAAGTCAGTGAGCTAAAGGTTATATTCAGTTATTTTAATTTCATGTGACATGCAAAGTGCATACTATCAACTATCTCATCGACTGGGATTCTATGTAACTGTTATTTTGCACTAAAGTAGCATGTTCCCCTTAAGTTTTTTCATATAGGAACTCGCCCTTCCCTAGTTGGTTTAAAGTACGCAATTGATGTCTCTTCCTTTTATTTGATAAATTCTCAATCAACACTTTTTTTAACACACACACACACACACACACACACACACACACACACACACACACACACACATACATATACATACATACATATATAAATAAAGTTTCGGCGAGCTACGGGGAGGTCACCAAAGGCACAAAATTTAACACTAAGGCAACATTACAAATTTTCATTTCAAGTAGGTCACTTAATTATTAAAAGACCGATATGCCCGTGGTGACTTAGTTGTTATTAAATATCATTCTTCTCCTTCTTCTTCACATCAATTATCGTTTATAATAAATATTACAATGTACTTAATAGTTTTAAGATAATATAGATTATTAATTTATATTTTTTACAATAAAAATAATAAATAAAAAGTTCGCATGCATGTACTACGTGCTAATTTACTAGTATTAATTAAAATATAAATAAATTATGAGCAATATAAATAATTATGAAAGAATTAATTAAACTAATAAAAAATAAAACTTAAAGCAGCGTGAGAAGTTTGCGGAAACTTTGCTAGTGGCACACTATGTCAGTGACAAACTATGACCGGGATAAATTTTGTTGATTTATCGTATTAAAAAATGAAAAAATTAATTAACTAATTAAAAATAAAACTTAAGCTACATGAGAAGTTTGCGCAAACTTTGTCCGTGGCAAACTGCCATAGGCACATTATGCCGGTGGTAAACTTTGACAGTGGCACACCATGTTCGGGGCAAACTTTGTCAGTTACACATTATACCGGTGGCAAACTTTGCCACTGGCACACCATGCCGAGGGCAAACTTTGCCACTGACACACCGTATCGTTAGCAAACTTTGCCACTGGCACACCATGTCGGTGGAAAACTTTTGCCAGTGACACACCATGTTCAAGTCAAACTTTGTAACTGGCACACAACGCCGTTCGGGGCAAACTTTGCCACTAACACACCATGTCGTTGTCAAATTTTGCCACTAACACACTATGTTGGTGGAAAACTTTGCCAGTAGCACACCATGTCCGAGGCAAACTTTGCCACCGGCACACAACGCCGCTCGGGGAAAACTTTGCCCTAACACACCATATTGGTGGCAAACTTTGTCTCTGGCACACTATGCCGGTGGCAAACTTTGCCAGTGGCACACCATGTCCGGGACAAACTTTGACACTGACCCACTATGCCGGTGGCAAACTTTTTCAGTGGCACACCATGCCCGAGGCAAACTTTGCCATTGACACACTATGCCGATGGCAAACTTCGCCGCCGGTGACAAATTATTGTCCAGGACAAATTTTGTTGATTTATTGTATTAATAGACTTGATTTAGTAAATTATTTATTTACTTATTATTTATTTATTTATTCATAAAAAGGAACATGTGAGATGGAGGTTTATTTATATGTTGTGAAAATAACTAGGTGACTTAATTGAAATACAATAAGACTACACTAAAGTCATTAAGGTGATTAATTGGTAAATAAAGTGACTTATTAGTAAGTGAAATTTCTAAGAGTGTTTAAGAGTAAAGAAGAGGCTCATAGATGACTATTGGGTAAAAAATTCAATAAAGTTTTATCTTGGCGTTATGTTAATTCCGAAGAGAAAAATAATGTCTTCTTAGCATTTCTGTACATGCTCTGAACCCATATTTCTGTTGCAAATATGAACCTTCAGTAGGTTTCTATCTTTTGTTAGAGACAAAGCAACATCTGCAACTATTCAAATAAAGGGTAGTAAATTGCCTATTAACCCAGCCATAAGAGGGTAAATGCCATTAGCCTTAAAACAGTATCAAAAAAACCTTAAATTGTCTATTAGCCTTAAAACTTACAGCAGGAAGCTCTCACCTGTAACCTCGAAGAGATGCGAGCAAGCTCAGCTTCCTCTGGATCTGGTATCTCATCGTCATCGTCATTGTCCTTACTCATCAGCTTGTACAGCTGCCAATCCTCATCTTTCATACCAAATGTATCCTCTCCTTTCCCTCTGTCGAAGGCTGCTGTTGTCAAGAGGCGCATTCTTTCTAACCTCTCCCCACGCCCAACACCTCCAGATCCATTTTGATTCCCATTTGAATTCCCCCCGTTTGTCTTCAATTTCTTGCGCTGCTCTAATCTCTCTGAAAGGTCTCTGTGCTTCTCACGCAACTCCTCCAGATATTGTTCTGGATTCTCTCTAAGGTGAAAACGGTTACAAAAAAAGCATTAAAGAACAGCGAATTGAAGCTGCGGAACAAGATTGGTTAGGATAAAAAGAAAAGAGTTAAGTTGCCCTCAGACCTGATGAAGAGAACTGCAGAGTAAATAATTTTAAACAGACACACTGAATGATGGGTGTTAAAAGCAACTTACAAGCGTCTTTCTTCCTCCAGCTTCTTTTCTCTCTCTCTTTCTAATTCCTCTTCAACCTGTTTCAGTTTCTTCTGCTGCCGTGCCTCAGAAGTGGACTTGATAAATACCTGCTTCCTCTTTTCTCTAAGCTGTCAAGGTGATGATAAATTATACGTATGAGTTTATACATACCAACACAGAAATTTTTTTAAAAAGTAGCGACGGAAGAAAAAATGTCAAAAGACCCGATATAGATAGTCAAGATTTGGGATAGCACTACTTTGTAATTTACCCCTTATAATATTAGAATAAATAAGAAAATCCAAAACGACCAAGAATATTAAGATAAATAAGAACTTATCAGTTATCAGTGATCACATAAATGACTAACCTGATCCGGTGCGAGCATCTCATCAGGTACACTGACAAGGTTGAATCTTTCAGCAGCTGCAGGATCTATCTTTTCAATAGTTTCAACAGACTCACCCTTCGCTTTGCGTAACGATTGTGTTGCCTTTGCAAGGGCAGATTCTACGTCTTGTTTAGATGTATATATAGTCATTGCGAGCACTGATGGGATATCATTTTCTGCGGCATACCTGACCCTCTGTAAAAGCATTTCCAGGTCTCTTGTTTCATTTTCAAGGTGATCTATTTTCTTCAGCCTCTTATTTTCAGCCATGTCCCTTAATCTTTGAACTTGCTTCTCTTTCACAGCGGCCTTTCTAGCGACTTCTTCTTCAGATGGGCCCTCCTCTATTGGTGCTGGAGTCCAAGGCATCTGCCAACATCTGGTCTTTTCTTCAGCCTTTTTGTCCCCTTTCTAGAACATAAAGGTGAAAATTAATGTCAGTATAGATGTATAGCTTCACGTATATACACAAACAAAACAGAAGCAAAGGCAGTGAGTGGGTTCTTTGAGGATGAATTACCTGAAACAGACGAACTTCGGCTGCATAGTCTGGAGCAATATAACAGTGCTCCATTTTCAGGTCTTCAACTTTCTCCCATGTAAGCTTAGGCCTAATTTAGAATGCAATCAAGCGTCTTTCAATCATATATATCTGCTAAATACAAATGGATGATTTCATGCTTACATATGATGTGGATGTTTGAGTGAAAGAAGCTGCTTTAGATAATCAGTGATGTGGTAACCACCAACATTAGCCCGGACACATGCTTCAAACACAGGTTCTCCATTAAAAAACTGAAACCACAAAAGGAAGCAATTTAAGCAACTCATTAATCATTATACATGAAACAGTTTTTATTCACTAGTTTGAGCGTATAAATCTGGAATTTCGTTAACTTGCCCCAATCTGAAATTCATGCTTAAAAAACAACCTATACTTTCTTTATGATTTCATTTTGCATGAATAAACAACAGACATATGTGCCTGCAAAATTATTATGCATTTTCTGCAAATAGAACTCTTTCAATTAATCTAACAATATATAATCATCATAACAATTACCGGGATGACATGGCTTGTATTAAATCCTGAGCATATTGCAAGACCGTCATTGTCACATATTCCAAGTTGATTGTTGTACCTGTAGCTAAAAGCCGCATCGAGACCGAATGCTGCAAAGATTTAAATAAGAATCAGCAAGCATGCAATGAATTAAAAGTGCAGTATGTTATTAATAAAATTAAAAGCATTGATAAATGAGATGTAAAAAATCCTATGCACTGACTGAGCAAACTTCAGTGAGGATAAATCTCATTCCTCTTCCTTTTAAATTCTTGCTTTCTTTATTTAGTTCTTTCGTTCTTTCTTTCTTTCTTGGAGTGTATGGGTGGGCAGTTGAGGGAGTGACGCAAAAAGAAAAAATAATAACTGCATAAAAAAGTTGGAGCATGATGCACAACAAGACATTCACTTAGACATAAGGAAATCTTACCTACTGATGGAACTCCATAAGACTCGAAGAGAAGTTCAGCCATTTTACTGCGAGACTGCAATGGGTTGCAAGCACATTCAGTAATCAAGACAGGGTGTTTAATCTGCACACCAACAATAGAGATAAGAGATTAGGAAACAATGAGTCCAGACAAGCTATTCAATTCTTAAGCTATGGGGAAATTAACAGATACACCCCTTCAGTTTGATGCAATCACCTCCCATAATCACCCCATTCAAATCTTACATTTGCACCCACTGCAAGTAATCAAATCATACAAAACACTTCCATCATAAAATAAAAAAATCTTTTTTCTGTCATCAAAATTGGGACACCAAACAAACCCTGATGAGAATTGTAATTCTAAAACTATTAGGGGTGTGATAAGAAGACCATTAGGCCAATAGACATTGGTGGGTTTTTTGGAAGTTACATGCAATATCATTCTATATATAAGATGCTTTTCCCCTACCGTTTGCCACAAAATGTTTTCAAGTAATTCTGTTGTATGTGCATCTCATGGGAGCTTGACGAATAAGTGACGCATTGCATAAAAACTGAAGCCCATATTTTTAAAAGATGCAACATTAAAGTTATCGTGTTTCTCGTCCAAAATGTAGGCCAAATCCGGTGTACTATTTGCAATTCACTTAGCCATCAATGTTCACTAATTTAAAGTAGAGGGTGTGGAATTAATGTAACAACAAATATTTTATTGGTGCAACCGTGCAATGTTATGCACTTAGGCTTATCATTATGGTAAATGGTGCCTAAGTAATGTTTTTTTATCCAATTGAATCCAATTTCATAAATATAAATATCTTTTAGACCTTTTTATTCAAAATAGGATGCCGTTATAATTATATAAGAACACAGGATGAAGTCAATTACTGTATACTGAGAGGAAGAGAGTTTTTTTTCTTTTTAACTTTGTCCATAATACCCTTTCTTTAACATCTTAACACTGTCATACTCAAATTATTAAGATATAACAGTTACACCACCTGAGAAGTTTTTTAAACATATTAGTTAATACTTATTAATGACGTCATTTTTTCATATTACTGACATCATCAGGTGTATTTTTGAAACTCACAGGTGTCTGTAAATTCACCTAATCTTTATATACTAATTTACAACAGACAGGACTTAGGATTAAAGGAAATGAAATAATACATGTCTAATTGGATTATACTAGAGAAAATTTATTTTTCCTCAGACTGTTTAATGGATGACGACGTGCTGAGTGATGGGTAACCTACTCTAAATAGACAAACATAATTGCAGAAGAGAAAAAACATTTTGGCCAGCGTTTATTAGCCAAGTGACTTTGCTACTCCATAGATTCAATCACAAAAGCTTTTTTCAGTTAGAAAAATTACTGGACCTTTTATTTAACAGTGCAAGGGCCTAATGGGGCTTGGTCTCAGGTGCAAGACATTTGTATAGTCTTGTCATTAAAGCTTTCAATTCTGCTTGGGTTAAAATGTATATCAGTGGAGAAGGGCCACATCTCACTTTAATTTTACTTTTTCATCTCAACTATGGCTTTCCGTTGTTCATTCTTCTTCTCTATTTGTTTCGTAATTTACCAAAAGTGGATAGTACCACCATAACATGTACTCCTAATATACAAAATTTGCCCGTTCCAAGCTCGGAAAGAGTTACAAGAAGAGACATTAAGAGTTATTCAAGATATACACTGAAGGAGTAAGATAACACCAAGACTCTTGCTTCACAAAGGAAAATTGTATAAAACCCCCAGAAACTTGACTCCAGCACTCTTGATTTATAATGTCAAAGTCGATTATGTGAACTCACCCAAGGATGACTAATCGTAAGAAAATATTTAGTTATTCCCTCAAAATATGTTCCGTTATCAAGAACCAGTTCTCCAACCAAATTATCAACCCTAATATGGAAAATAAATCCGTTTACAATATTTACAAATTTCTCTAGTGAATAAGGAGATGATCTCTCATCCGACTTCTGTAGATTCTCATCTTATTGCACCAATGCCCAAAACCATACACCAATTCTGGGCTGAAATATTTTATTACTCTATATCTCAATTCAAAATTCAACCACATCCAACTCCTCTACAAATTTCAGTTTAAGAAACGCATGCCTTAAAGCTATAGGAAAATAAATAAATTGATATATATAGTAATGTGCAGATGTACCTGTGACTGGTCTGCACCTAGTCGATCGAAGCCAAAGTCAAGGATCTACAAAACAGACAAAAGTGTTTGCTAAAAAAGGTTGCAGGTTTCATTAAGTCACAGGATTGAGTTTATAGGCAAAAGAACTAAGTTATTAGATAGGATAATTGAAGCCCAAAAATAACTATGGCAGATATACACTTTTAGGGATTCAAAAAGCAATCATTAATTCAGTATGGATAAAGCATAGTATCATGTATCAGGAGAATGTGTACCCAATCAATGAAGCATACATAACTAATATGGTCATTGAATAAGAATGAACATGTATAAGGCTCTTCTCTTCAACAACAAAATTTTGAACTTAACTGAACTGACTGAATTGTGGTTTAAAATATAACTAAGCAGAGCTGAACTGAATGAGTTTTCATTTGAAGAGAACAGAGCCTAAGTGGGTTGATATGTTGTGATGGACTAGCTCTACCCCACATGCATACAATATAAGAATAACGAGGGAGAATGCTCAAACAAGACAAACTTTACATGGTTCAAACTTTCTCATCCCCAAAAACATGTCAACAGTCAACACTCACACGCCATCCCATTACCATACCATCTAACCCATTCCACCTTCCACCAAAATATACCACATCGAGTGAGAGCTTCTTGCCACATCTTTTGTCACAACCAATAAAAAGCGTGATCTCATCTTTTATTATAACATTTTTGCATATATCTGTTTAAGAGTCGTATAATAAGAGATATAATACACTTTAAACTGAAAAGGAATGATAATGTAAATTATTCTGAGTTCAACTGTTGGTTGCGAAAGAAATTGTTCAAGACAAAATTGTGATTTTTTCATACACCAAGTGGATAATATTTTCCATGTCTCTGTAAGCACATTACTAGAACAAACTCTTATAACGTCAGCTATGTCTGCCAGGAAAAATGATAACAGGTTCAACAAAAAAACCTAAAGAAAAAGGAGCAAGGACTCCACATATGTAATAATTTTCTGCCACAATACGAACTCTTATATATTTAGGACAATATAAATGGCACAGATACTATATAATGCTTATATTTTAACATACTAGGGACAGAAGGATGATATGCCCCTGGCTCATGGATCCTTTTGGCTAACACCAAAATCAAGTAAAGGGAAGACAGCTAACAGAAATTTAGACACTTTGCAGAAACTAATAAGGCTTCAACATTGCCTTGCTCTCAGCTAGGGTAATTTCTGATGTGTCAAATGTGAGTAGTGTATAAGATTTCAAGGGGATAACATTAGTCTATTTATCATGTATTGCAACCTCGAACAACCTTACGGCACAGCAGGCAGCAGAACACTAATACAGCGCCTATAATCGCTTTTTTCTTTATTTCACATCATTATAGCAAATGCTATGTCAAACATGATCCATTTATGTTCTCAAGCAGAACCGCACAACTATCTTCAAACATAATAACAAAATCTACCTGTTTTGAAAATTAAAAGGTACAATAGTATGGTTCTTCTACTTCACATATACTATATCATAAATAAAGCCTACTTAGACCATCTGCAACCTTAAGGTATGATAGATGAGCCTGTATTGGTTCTTCTCTATTTATGCATCATAATTTCAAAGTAGTCAGGACCATTTATGCTATCAAACACAGTCACAAACAATTTCAAAAATGTGAAATATTAGTATAAAGTAAATGAAAATACTAGCTCTGCACTACACCTAGAGCAGTAGCCATGAAACAAGTAATCTTTATGAAGTAATAGGACAATCATGGAATTTATTAATCAAAACTACATGAATTCGATCTTACATATTCCATAATTTCAAATTGATAAACAACGTTGCCATCGAAAGCTGAGCGGGGTCCTGACCTAGTGCAGTCGAAGTATTTTAGTAATGTAGTATCATGATCACCAACAACTG
Organism: Plantago elongata; assembly: GCA_036897095.1. Classification (NCBI taxonomy): domain Eukaryota; kingdom Viridiplantae; phylum Streptophyta; class Magnoliopsida; order Lamiales; family Plantaginaceae; genus Plantago; species Plantago elongata. Next base: position 51,295 of record JAYMSP010000052.1, read on the forward strand.
TTACTGTCTCACCTGTAGTAGCAAGTAAAATCATATTATTTATATAACCACAAAGCAATACAAGGAGTTCAAAACATAACATGTTGGGCGCTGAAAATGCAGTTGCTACAGGATAATAAAAACTCTGGTTGTTTGGCATTGAGCTAAATTAAACTATTCATCCGTTAAAATTTGTCTGAGTATTTGACATGCATTCAAAACACTACTTCTTCAAATCACTTCCAACTCCACTAAACAACCATCTTTCTCTTTCTACCCTATTATTCATCCCTGTTAACTTTTACACTCAAACTAACATCCTCAAACCAATCAAACAACAGTACAACCTATCACATAACCTTAAAAAAAATCAAACTATAACTTCATCTTACACACATCACTTCTTTCTTACACACTCTATAAAACAATATAACAACCATAAAAACCCTATAAATTTTAACTCTGTCCTAAACACCATTTTTTTATAACTCACATTTAACTCAAGTTACTATTATACAACTAATTTTTTTTTCCTTAACTTCCTTTTAACTCTATACCAAACAGGCGGTACATTTGACATCCGGACAAAAAAAAAACTGATTACACGTAAATAAAATCCAAAATTTCATCAACTACGCACATTGCCAAGTTATGCACATGCAATTGGCCTAAGGATTAACTATGAAAACTGATAAGTATACATAAATTAGAATTCGAGCAACAACAATAAGCTAAAAAAATTACCATACCAGTGATCTTATGGCGAGGTCTCTGAATAATGTTCCGAAAAATAACTCGTGGTTCCGCCTCTCCTGCCCAGCTGTGACGATAATTGGAAACAATTAGAAGAATTGATAAATGAAAAAAAGCATAGTTAGTTAGTTAGGGTTGGAGTGAGAGGTAGCCTACCCAATGCGAAAATAAGAAGCGCCATTGTCGATTACGATTGGATGGGATGAAGGGAAGGTGCTGTAATCTGTCTGTCTCTGTATTTTCGATATGAATGGCATCGTATCGTAGTAGACAAGGATCAAATTGGATTCACAGGGTTTAGTCGGCCATCAATTTGGGGGTTTATTCAGTGACTCAACTCACTCTGTGAAGGTGAAGGTGGTAATTTTTCTGGAACAACAGTTTTTATTTTTACCTTCTTACCATGACACTGTTTACTTTTCTAGTTCACCTAATTCTCCATTCGCATGCATCTTCGTGCGCCTCAAGTGGACGGACGGACGGACTTTCACGATTTCGGCGTCACTGCACTATTGCGCTTTAAATTTTGAACTATATTTTGGCCTAATTATGAATTTTTCTTATTCGAACGACAAATGTGACTCGGACCCTTAATATATTAATTAGAGTGAAATTTATTACCAACTGAATTACGCTTCGTTATCACTAATTATGAATTTAATTAGGGGTGGCCCTTTGGGATGGAATATTAGAGAATTTTCGATCTCGAATAGGTTTATCCCTAAATATTATGATCCTGTTTGAGATAAATCATGAATTCCCATATTAAATTTTGGGACGGGGTTGAAATTGATTTGACATGTCCTAAAACCTAATTACCATTCTCTTATGCTTTATAAGTAGAATTGAATCGGTTAACTTATTTTGATAGTAAAATATTTTTTAGATTGGAATTACTTATTTGCGCTATAATTTTTATATCAGCTATGGATGTTACTGACTTTTGAAGCAAATTAAGTTTTTACATTTTTTTAGGTTTGATTATAGTGGAATTACATGTATGATGATGTTTAAAGTTCGAATCAAGTATCTTATCTTGTCTATGTTTGCTTAAGAATAGTATAAAACAACTCAAAAATTGAATTAAATGATGAAGATATATTATGCTTATTTGGGATCCCGAAATCCCGCCCGAAATATCGAAGTCCCAATCCCAAAAAATTCCAACTTTATTTGAAATGGGATTGAGATGTGAAATAATTGTCCCCGATCCCGAATTTCCATTTTTGAAATTCCAGAGTCCCAAATTTTCCGGCCGACGCCCACCCCTAAATAATACCCATTTTTTAATGTAGACGCTCAAAGATCTACCGTCAAAATCAGGACTAGAACTGGGGACACCATCGACCTAATGTACAACAGTAGCAAACCTAGAAACGTAAGGTTCTAAAGTAATGCCGGTGTGGTGTCGACTAAAGGGACTCTATAATCAAATTAATGAATGTGTATGTTGGAATCATAGTTAATAAAGGAGAGAGTGTAGAGGAGAAGGAGTAAATTATCCTTTTTATTGTATATGATCGAACGAGTTTAGCCACGTTTCGATGAAGGTTTTTCTTCCATGAACGGTTGGCTAACCTTCGGTGAAATGTAAAAAGCGAGCTCTGAAGTTTCAACAGGAGAGGTGATGGACTGAGTGTCGAGTAGGAGATGGACTAGTGCCGAGTAGGAGAGGTGGTGGAGTATCATGTAACAAAAACCTCAATTTGACGTGATTACTTCAGGGCATTAAAATTGTATATTTATTTACATTGGGATAGGAAAAATGTTTCTCCATTATACACCATTCCGGTGCAAAATGTGGCCATTTATTTGCATCCAACACATTTCCACACTTTACTTTGGGATATAAATCTAGTACAACATGAAATGAAAAATGAACCATATTGAAAATTTAACTTTTCATTTTGCAATGGCCATTGTGAGGGTGATCTAATATTAATACCTAATCACATTCTCGAAATAATTAAAACATAAAAAAAAAATCAATTGAATTTATATTGAAGACAACCAACCAATAAATAAAATTATACATTAGGATAGTGAAATATTATTTATCTTTCATGAGTACCCGTGAAACTGTGGAACATATGTATGCATATGATATCGACAATAATTTTTTTTTAAATGTAATTGATACATCTTTAAAAAATAACAACTAACTGCTGGGTGTTTTTTTTCCGAACGATCACTTATTAGTTAAGGGGCTGATTGGCATGCGACTTAAATGCCCCGATTTAAATGTCTGAATAGTGATCGGAATTGTAGTGGGATTGTTAAAATTGTGTTTGGTATAGAATTGTAATTAAATAGGTTATTATTGGTTTGTTATATAGGTAGAGAAAAATATTGCTATTGTAGAGGCATTTCGATATTCGATATTTAAATGCCATAACAAATACAAAATTTCCGGCATCCAAACGAGTAGTTGGATGCTACTCCAATGAGCCCCTACCATAGTAAATGTGGTTGTGTAGGTAGCTTTACCTTCTTTTGTCGACTCACTTTATTAGAGAGTTATAGAAATATCCTACAAGTAGAGGAGAAGAGGTCCACATTATCAACTCATTGTCGGTTAATAGGTAATGGTAATGGTATCTAGAATTATCTATGAACCTCTATTAAGATGCAGCAGGTGAAGGTCAAAATGACCAAACATACATACATAACTACCTGAGCGGATGCAGGATTTATACCTCGAGAGGATGAAAATTTATATATTACGTATTTTTCAGATGTTGTGAAAGATAAAATCATAAATTTTCAAAAATATTATCCATAGTTTTTTTTTTCAATTTTGGGAGAACGAGCACCCCGGCTACCCCCTAGGTCTGTCACTGTACACTAGGCAGAAGCAGAACTTCCATGTTCCGAAATTTCACTCGAAGACTTCTAGCATATTTCCATTAATCCAATTCATATATCACAATGGGGTTGATTGACGTGCGATTTAAATGTCCCGTTTTAAATGCCTGAATAGTGACCGACATTTTAGTCGAATTGTTAAAATTGTGTTTGGTATAAAATTGTAATTGGATAGTGTATTATAGGTTGTTGCAAAATGCTTGGAATTGTAAAAGCATTTGAATTTTTGGCATTTTAATGCTACGCCAAACATAAAATCTTGGAGTAGCATCCAAATAGGCATTTGGATGCTACTCCAATCAGCCCCAAAGTCTTTGAAAAGATGTATATTATAATGAGAAACATAAAATCTCGGAGTAGCATCCAAATGGGCATTTGGATGCTACTCCAATCAGCCCCAAAGTCTTTGAAAAGATGTATATTATAATGAGAGACGGATTGATGTTCTTAATTATATTTATAATATTTTAATTAACTAATATTAATAATGTTGATTAGTGGATATTTTATAGCATTTCTTATGTATGTCTATTTTTTTATAAAGATTTTAATGTTTTTTTGTTATAAGTGTAATATTTATCTGTCTCTTTTAATTTTCTTATAAGAACGTCTTCTAATTAGACTCCGCACTTTTTTTAAAGTGACATGTTTGATTACATGTAGAGGGTTTAATAGTTGGTGTTGTCGGATTTTTTTTTTCCGTGTACACAAATATATATATATGTGGACGGAATAATAAGGCACGTCACGGTATAATCTATAATTTGGGAAGAATTATATTGTTGGTGTGACTGATGAGAATCCAGCAAATTTGGAGGATATATATATATCGGAGATATCCATGTCCACTAACTACGTAATGACAATAATAAATAGGCAATGGAGATTGAAATGGAAAACTAATGGCAAGATGAATTGATAGATGCATGGGCTGGACTCTCCTTCCTATACGTGTGGTGCTCATTGGTGAGGTGTTAATATGTGATGTGGGATACTTCATGGATGTTTCAACTTAGGACCATAAAATTATATGCATTCAAAATTTAGAGTGTAGAGTATGCTTGTAATGTTTTATTAAGTAAAATTTATGATTATTGTATTGAATTCGAGCCTTAAAAAAACGTTGTTTAAATAGTTGTTTTATAAAAGATATTGTATCAAATATGATCGGTCGAATTTTATCGCACATTGAAAATTTAGAAATAAATTTTCACAATTTTAAATATATTGAGCAAGGTTGAAAATGTTGTTCAAGCTGATACATATACTTTGATCGCGGTATGGGACATAAATAAGAAGCCGGATCGCGGTGAGCTTCCCAAGAATGGGAGCTCATCACGGACAAATCCCCGAGTCTTTCCGTGTTTGATTTTTCTTCTATCTCTTCAATCACCTTGCCCCTAAAACTGAAGTTTAGCATATAGGATCACTAATTCTCATATTAAATATGATTTAACTCATTGATGTAATGATCATATATACTTAACACATTAATCATTCTTTCACCACTTGACGATTTTAGTAACTTAAAATTTAAAGTGTAATTTATAACAACGAGATACATACTCATACGGAATGTATATTTTCGACATGCTAGGCCCCATTCACCAAAACATCGAATGAATTGAACGCTCAAGCATGCATTAAAGTCCAAACAATAAAAACATAACAATAAAATTACTTCTATGGATGTTAACGTGTATCATAAAGAATGCCAATTAAAAAAAAAAAAAAAAGAGACTGGTAAGAATAAAAGTGGTTAGTGATGGTTTGGTGGAGTTTATACAACATGCAATTTATTTTTTAAAGGGATAGATAATGATATTTATACCAACAAATCGACTGTGATTATTTATCCACAAATTCTCCAGAGATAACTAGTATAGATTTGTGATGTGCGGCCGGTTGATTAATTTCTTGTGAGAGTATTTAGAAATTAATAATCGTGTCGGTCCAAATAATCTAGATTTGGAACTCTATCAATAATTGATATCCATAAATGTTTAATATTCTATTTTTGATGTGTAAATATTGACCGTATTTGTGTATAAAATTAGTTATATTATTATTAAATTATAAATTTATAACATCAATAATTGACAGAGTACACTAGAACAGAATTGAGCTAGAAGCATCATCATCATAATACACTTGGTTTGTGTTGATCGCCGGATAGGCCACCGGAACCACCACTCCACCACCGATGGCCGCCGCATCAATTACACCCCAATCCATACTCTCACTCTCCAAACCCAAACCCAAACCCAAGCCTCTCCAAACCAGCTTCCGACTCCTCTCAAAACCAACTCTCAACCACTCACACAGAATCTCCTCAACTTCCAGAGACCTCGACATCATTCCCGTCCAGAGCGACGACATCGTCGACCAGCAGGACGGAGTAATTTTTTCCGACAGGATAGAATCGGAATCGAGCGAGCCTGTGGATCAGATTGGAGGATTTGGGAACGAGGTGCTCTCGTTTGATGGCGGCTTCTCTTCAGCTGCTTCTGGTGGCGTAGGTGAACCGGAGGATGAGAAGATTATGATTGATCGGGCTATCAATGCTACTATTGTGCTTGCTGCTGGATCTTTTGCTATTACTAAGCTTCTCACCATTGATCATGATTATTGGCATGTTAGTGCCTTTTGCTGCTGCTTTCAATTTTCAGATTCTTCTTGTTAATTCTTATGTGATTAATAAACGGGACTGAACTGAACTCAAAGTATAAAAAAATTAACTAAGCTGAATTGAACTTAGCTGAACTAAAATTAATGAGTTTTATGACGAAGAGAGAGAACGTACTTGCCTAGGAGTTTGTTTATCTTAACTTGTTTTCACTCAAAAAAAAAACTATAATCATTTTGCGAAATTGCTAGCTCTTGTGGAATTGGGAATGATATGTCAGGTTGATTTAGTTGAGGTTGAGGTTCGGGTTATTCGAGGGTTAAAGTTTCGTTTTCTGAAATCTATGTACGCGTAGAAACTTACTTCCTTCTGGGAAAGGGGTTGAGTGGAAAGGTATGAAGCTCAAGTCCGTGACGGTTGCTTTTCGGCATCCTAGCTTAAGAAACTGTGTAAGATTCCTTGGTTACGTATGAAGCAGATAGAGTTGTCAAAGCTTTTAAAGTAAGATTGCTGACGAAATGGGACTTGTGTGTGGTATTTTACAAGTTTGGTTAGAGGACATTGCAAGTGCGACTTCGGCTTATAGACAATCTGTTTCTGACATATTCTTTCTTACTTCTGGAGTGTCTTAGCTTTTAGTGGATTATAAGAAGTTCCTTAGTAGCTTTCAGCTTTCTGAATATCATTTTTAGCTTTTAATGAATGAATGGGTTGCCTTTTGGCACTCCAGTGCCTCTCTGTTTGATGTTTAGGCTTATATAATTGTAATTTTATTCTTACCTCAGATATATCTATAATTTTCCAACGGTATTGAACTTGTTATAGCACTTTCCCCGGGTCTTCCAGTAATGCATTTGGTAATGCTCTGGACTGATGTATCTCTTATATAGGGTTGGACTCTCTTTGAAATTTTGAGATATGCACCTCAACACAATTGGAGCGCGTATGAGGAAGCTCTTAAATCAAATCCAGTTTTAGCGAAAATGGTGATTAGTGGAGTAGTATATTCTGTTGGTGATTGGATTGCTCAGGTTGGTATTTTTCACTCTGTTATTTGATGGGGAAAAACATATATAGAATAACTCAATGATATATTGATACCATCCACAAACTCTTGGTATGATTTACAGTGCTACGAAGGGAAGCCTATTTTTGAATTCGACCGTGCACGCATGTTCAGGTCTGGTCTACTTGGCTTTACATTGCACGGATCCCTTTCTCATTATTACTACCAGTTCTGTGAGGTAATCATTTTCAGCACCATTTCGTCTGATTCTATGCTTCTTTATTATGTAGTATGAAGTGCTGATTACCCTAATATCTTGTCCTGGTTTCAGGCTTTATTCCCTTATGATGGATGGTGGGTGGTTCCAGCGAAAGTCGCCTTCGATCAAACAATTTGGTCTGCCATTTGGAACAGCATCTACTTTACACTGTTGGGATTTTTGCGTTTTGAGTCTCCTATCAGTATCTTTACTGAGTTGAGAGATACTTTCTTTCCCATGCTAACTGTAAGAAGATCTACTCCTCTCGTACAGGCTATTGTATCCACTTTCGTGTTAAAGATAATAACAAATTCTAAAGAGCCTTTTAAAAATATCAATCATGTTGAACGGCAACTCATGCTCTGTCAACTTGTTTGATGCTCTGTTTATTCTTTTTCTGATTTCATCTAATCTCCTGAGGTAAAATTGTTTTCGAATTTCTCTACTCCGCTCTTTAGCGAAAACTAAAAACCTTGGTGAGACTCTAGAGATTGTGCATTGGTGTATTAATATGTTAATTATGTATTTTTGTCAGAGCGTTTGTAGCCGAGTGGCAAGCTGAGACACCCCGTAATCATGAGGTCACGGTCGATTCCCCGAAATGGGTGGTTATATTCTCTGAATAGAGATTGGTGGTGATTTGCATCTAGAATTGATTGATAAATTCGTGTTGTTCAACAATTGTAATTGTAATGCTATATTTCATGTTCAATAATAATTTAAAAAAAATGTTAATTATGTATTTTTACTTAAGCATAGTCAAGTGTTTAGTGCCAAAAAATGGGAAGTTGATCACTGTGCAGAAACTGTAGTCTGAGTACTATGCAGATTTTTGTGCCTACTACGAGATGGTTGCACTTATATATAGCATATATTTACCTGTTTTCTAGCCATTTATCAGGGAAAACTGCATATAGTGATTGTCATGGAGCTAATTCAAGTTTTCCATTCGCTCTATTTAGATATCCTTTATCTGAGTCCTATCATCCGTTTCTATTTGTATTTTTGAATATGGTTTTCTTGATAATTTGTCAGGCTGGCTGGAAGCTTTGGCCTTTTGCTCACTTGATTACCTACGGCGTGGTACCTGTTGAACAAAGGCTTCTTTGGGTTGATTGTGTGGAACTTATATGGGTGACAATTCTGTCGACGTGAGTACTGCAATTCACAACTTCTATAATTTAATCAGACTGCATCAGATATGTGATAGTAACTTACTTTTAAGTGGCACGCCCTTTCGAAATAGCACTGCAGTCCATTACTAAGTGATTGTTCTGCAAGCTATATTAGGGCACCATTAGCTAAGCCTCATGTTGTCCAGTTTAACAAGCTTATCAAGAACAGGAAAGACCAGTCTTATCTTTTCGCTGTCAAAATCATCATTGGATATTGGTCGTTCATGTGTTCATATTTTTCACAAGGGCTTGTCATCATTAGTTGAAGCAAATTCCATTTCAGAACCATGAAACAACAATAGCTATAGCCTATAAGCTGCACATTATTGGGTTGAGGGACTTATATCATTATGATGTTTACTTGTCAGTTACTCAAATGAGAAATCAGAAGCGAGAATCTCTGAGGTACCAGTTGAAGCAAATGCCATCCCTCCTCCATCAACAGGACCATCTGAGGTAGGCTATGTCACTGTGCTACTGTCACTAATAGATGCATACCATATGGATTCTAAATATACAATGCCTGACATTGCTGCCATTCTTCTTTTAAAGGAATAAGACAGGGAAAACCCAGACGGTATGAAGTGGCAAACTGTCGTAATTCTTGATTTCACCGAGAGATGAGTATGTCCGGAACCACCATGGCGGGCAGGATACATTGTATTAAAGTAAAATATAGAACTAGTAATTAAATGTTGTATCTGTATGAAATCATGAATCTTTAGTTTAGGCATACGTCTTTGATCCTCAGTGTAATATTTGTATATGTATATAAGCGCATCACCTTTAGATGTATCATAATTTTACTGGGCAAGTCCAAAGCCCATGTCCTATAGTTTCACCAGCAAATTCTGAGTTAAACTATGTCTACCAGACATTGTGATCGAAAACCATGTCTGTTGTTTTACACTTAATAGACTCGGTCACAGGCTTGTATAAAATCACTCAATGAAACGCAGTCATAATAATGTCTCTATGATTAATGCATAGACAAGTCGGCCGGAACTTGGCTATAACCCTCAACTGTTGGAACAATAAAATTTCCAACACAAATGAAATATAAGCTACAAAACAAGAAATCCTTCAGCTATCATCAAAACTATCAGACCTAGTGATCCCATCATCCACCAACTCTAGGTTCACAGTAAGAACTTCCAGTCTCACCAGAACGCCACACTGGCAATGGAAGGAAATCATATTAGCCTTTTCATAATCTTCCACTTCGTCGGTTTGTCCTTGGATAAATGCCTGCTATTGTTTCTCATCTCAAAATTTCTTTCTTCGTCTAGTCATCTAACTATATAACGGCCTCAACAATCTTACCCCAGTATTGGAATATGAAACCATGGAGATTTTATAGCACAGCACTCCGTCTTGCACCCGTACCTTCACGTTCAACCTAGTAGAATAGATTATAGAGTATCATAAGAAATTGAAAACGAAAGGGTTTTAATCCTATAATTGCTAGATGGAATATAAGCTGAATCAAATAACAATGAGATAAAAGGTTTCCAAACTTCTTTTAATTGCAGAGACTACTAGATCTTCTAGTGTAGGAATACAAGCTAGAGCTGCCTGAGCATGGTGGAAAACAAAAGGTTATAAAGACGGAAATACTCCAAATGTATTACCTCAACAAGCACTTTAGCTTTTTTCTTTGATTTGGCTCCATCTTCCTTTTTCTCCAGCCTCCTTGCAGAAGTCTTCCTCCCTCTCATGCGTGGATGAGCTTCAGTCTCTTTGTCATCATCCATTCCAGCTGCAATATATTGCAGTTAAAGAGGTACAAATCAAAACATAAACCACTACTCACAAACTGATAGTATAAAGACAAAAAGACTTCCATTAAGGCCTGCTATTGGACATATGAGCTAAGAAGCTATAACAAGTACACAATAGATCAACTTTTACCATGATTGTTGTCCATTAAGGCTCCAATATCTTCCATGTCTAGTTCTTCTTCCTCTTCAAGATCCTCAAAGCCTTCAACATATTCAACCACACTTTCCTGGACGTTTGAATTGAACATCAATGGTGGCTGTTGGATTTTACAAAAGAAGTGCTAACAACTCTGATATGCATTAAATCTAATGAATAACCTCTTCTTCTTCCTCCTCACTTTCCTCAAGTTCCTGCCCTATAGCCTCCTTATCAAGGACCTTATTATACACCTTAGAAGGATAATTGTAGATCTCATCATACATTCCATTCCTAAGGCGCTCAACAAGCTCTTTCTCAATACTCTGCACGCAGTAGACATCTTAGTTCTTTCAATATGAGCCCAACAAAAAGATCAACTAAATCTTGCGGAAATTGAATAAAATGGTAGTAAGAAAGACACTAACTTTCTCAAGAACTGCTGCCTTCTCAGCCTTTTCCTCTCTCCGACTATCTCGTTTCCTCTGTTTTGTAGGTACAGTCATAATTTTCTCTCTGCACATCCATATAAGCATGCAAAAATTCAGATATTCAAGTTACTACATTAAAGAATCACAGGATGATGGTTTTTAACAGTGATTAAAACCTGCCTCTAACACCTTAGCTGCTAAGAGTGAAGCAAAAAACCCACTGACACTCAATAAGAAAGAACCGTGTTGCTCAATGACTCTAATGACATACAATTTTTCAATGAAGAAACATAATCCCATAATGTTAGCAAATAGCAAAGATGTCCAACAAATGCCTTCTCATTTCGACTGATAAGGAAAGGGGAATATTTCAAAAACTTCCAAGGGACACAGAATAAATTTTAAACCATGCTTATGATAACAACAGGAAACACAGAGCAACTGTGAAATGCAACATACATATTCGATCAGCAACTTCCAATAAAACAGCATGATACAATGCATAATGTGGTATTGTTAATGAATCTATGACGCAACTGTACATGCTGTTGGAGAATTCTAAACAGAAGTACAAAAGTATAAAGCTTTAGAAAAGAAGATTAACAAACCTTGTTTTCAAAGCAAGTTTTCTCATGCGTATCCGCATCTGAGTCATCTTTGTTAATCTCTGTTTGGTTTTGTGCACAAGTAGCTTCGGCCAGTACATCTGTCAAAACAAACGACACCACGGCTAACTAACCTTTCAATTCCCATTCACTCAAAGTCATTAATTAACTGGCTAAATTACTTGCTGCAAGCTGCATTACCATATGTTTGTCAATAATCTCAAGAGCTTTCTCATAGTTCCTAGGCATCTTAACTCTCTCCCACAATTTGTTGGGCATATGTGCCCTCTCTATTGTTTTCATATACAAATAGAACACTCCTGCAAACCACGCCAAACAACCAAACTTGAGCACAACAAAACTAAACACCATACATTTTTTCTTTTTTTTGAAACCGCTAGGCTAAGGGGTGACTCTAACTCTAACCAATAGGTCAACTCTAACCAATACCTATTGGTTAGAGGTGAAGCCGTGCGCTTCAATGTCAACTAAACGCCATACATAATCAAGATACAGAAGCAATTTCAAGTTTACGCACCATCATGATCCCGTATGGTGGCATACCGACTATTTGCCAGAGGGCAAGAACTCCGGTTGCATATCCCGGTCACATTATACGGATTTCGACAGAATATCCCAGTCTCAATCCTAAAAAAAATTAAGCATGTCCAATTAGAGAATTCGTCATTTTTTTCATGTAAAAGTATCAAACAGGAAGCTAATAGCAAAAAGAGAGGATTTTTATTTTTACTTGGCCATGAAACTACAGTGGTTGTGGCGGATGACCTGCCATATGACTTCATCGTGCTGCATCTTTAATCAGCTCAATGTATAGATTTTGAACCCTAACTTATAAATTACAGAAATTTATTGGGAATTAGTAACTTCACCAAAAGCTTCAAAGCGAAGATGAGGTGGATCGGTGATGGTGTGGTGGTGATCGAAAGTGAAGGAGGCAGTGGTGGAGATTTCCGTGGAGGCAAAGGTGGAGGAGAGGGCGGAGTACTAGGTTAAATGATTATTGATAATCATTAAAATAAAAATTGTCGAAATTAAAATAAAAAATAATAAAAATTCGAAGTTTTACTATCCACTTCTTCAATAGATCAGGTCTAATCACGTATATATCATTTTAAATTATACGGAAAGGATAACTTTTTAGTTTCGAATTTAATTGTATAGAATTTTTTACTTTTTTAGGAGATTTGTTATATAAAGTTACAAGTATTGAAAATTAAACTCTAACCTAGAAGTAACTGACATGCACTTACTCCATGTATGATCATGAAGTTAACATCTTTAATTATTATGATATTTGACTTGGAAAAAAATTAATACTGAAAGATGAAGTCGGAACGGAAGATGTATATTAGGATCATACTTACTCTGTCTTGTATAACTTTATACATTACTTAAAAATGAAAGTTAGTTCCTATCAAATATCACGATTTTCAGCTTCTTGATGAGGTTTTGATAAGCACAAACTAGAAGGAAAAGCTGGAAACACCCATAAATTTCTAGAATAAAAATGTAAATTGATACTGATAAGGTATAAATATATGTTGAATTAGTATTACAAAGATATTATGAACATGCTATGTGAAGAATACAATACTACTGAGGATTGAACAACTACATAGTAGAAGTAGAGTACATCTCTTGATTGTTAACAGAGCAAGATAAACAAAAACAACTTACTGCTTCTGCTATACTATCTACACAGAAATTAATTCAACTCTTAATATTCGCACGATCGAAATCAGTTAATCAAGCGATGGACATGTTGGAGAGGCGGCTTGGCTTAGGCCTAAAGTTGAGCCACCTACCGGTGGGCCTGCGGCAGGGTGGTGTTATGGCCCTTCTAACAATCTCCTTGTTAGCAGGGTGAGGTCTCCTTACCTTGTTCTCTCGCCTGATCGAGTACATGCTCTGAGACCCCACAGCCAGGCGGCTCCTGGCAACTCCGGTTCGCCCGGTTGTATCCATGTGATGCATACTAGGCCTGAAGCTTTGATGATGAGAAGGGAGAAATTAAAGTAATGTTGAGTGTTGAGTAATAAGTTAGAATGAGTTATGAGTTTGTGGAGAAATGATGAGAGTTTATATCATGTGTGTAAACTGGATACAGCACAACAGGCAGGCACATAGGAAAGAAAAGGAAGTGAAAATTGACTTCCAGGAAATGACTAATTCCATTACTACAAGTCTACAAAGAGAAGGAAAGTGTTTGATTCCAATTGAAGCAAGTAGACGACAGGCAAGTTGGGCAGTCCATACACGTTTTGCTTTGTAAGGATATGGGACTTGATCTTTTCAATATTATCAACATTCTCATAAAACAAAACAAAATATTTACGTTTATTACTGATAAGCTAAATGCAAGTTGATATTTTTTAAAAGTATACTTTATAAGATACGGTCTCTAAATAATTTATTTAAACACAGATCTATATACATGAAACAAGTCTCATGAAAAACATCTATATGTAGAGACGGACTGACCATATTACCAATAAAAACACCTATGTTATTAATCAAAACACGCATTTTCTCGTCATTAGAATTTTTCATGTTACAAGAAGAATTATTTAACATTCGTATTTTGATTAATAATATGAGTGTTTTTATTGGTAATATGATCCGTCCCTACATAGAGACCGTCTTCCATAAGACTTTGTGTACATGTATTACTGAATACAAATTGATATTTTTAAGAGCAAGTCCCCTAGAATACGAGACAGTCTTTAGATAATTTATCTAGATACAGACTCACATTATTAAGAAAATCATCGATATTATCAAACAAAAACTCATATTTTTAATATTATAACTTTTTTATAATATAACAAGATTTATTTTATTAACAATATGAACGATTTAATTACAAATATAAATAATTTTATTGACAATATTAACTGTTTTTAAATAATAATCGTATCTTATAATACTTTATATAATAATTTTTGACGTTTGAAATGGGGATTGAATGTAGCACACGACATGGTAATAATTTAGATAATTTTTGACTTTGAATGTGGAAGAAAGAATCTCTCTTTATTTTCTTTTGAGTGGAAAATATGGTATTCGGTCGCTAGTTGCTAGCTACTGCTATGATCTATATATTTTTAAACACTGCCGTTTACCTACTTTTTATTTCGAGTTATTTAAACTTTAACGAACAATTTATTTGACTTTTTCGTCCTTTTTTTAATAATTTATCTTATTTTTTGGTTGTTAATTAATTTTAAGATAAGGTGATTATAATGGTGAGGTCAATCAAAGTAATCTGAAAAGCACAAATGCAATTTACACCTAAAGACTCCAAATCCCTTTTGTCTTTTTGGTGATAGTTCATCCTTTTTTGTTTTCCTTCACCGCTATTGGAGTCATCACCGCTATTTCAGATAATTAACACGGTTTTTGATATCATAATGAGCTAAATTTATACCTATGCTTATATTTATATATCATCATAATGAGATAAACTTAATTTGTACAAAGATTATACTTAACTCAAAGGTAACGAAGACAAGATGAATCAAATAGTAATTTAAATTGAGGTATGTACTTGCACGTGTATATTAAAGCAAATATGTCCTCTCATTTATGTATTTTGGGAGCAATTTACCTGCCGGAATATAACGATTGGCTAAAATTATGAACCGTATTAGTAATTTTCGGTGAACTGAAACAGATGCTCAGTTTATGCGGGATCAGGAAAGGAGAGAACAATAAGAAGAAGAGAAAAATATGAGATGGTGATATAAATCCAAACCGACATCAAAACGTGGATTGTGCAAGCTAGCTACTCGTGCCTATTCCATAAAAATCTAAAGTCTAAACATCACAACTTCATAATAGTTAATGTGGTGCATTTAATTATACACCAAAAATAATTTTTATGTTTTAGATATGCAAATCCACTTAAACTTTCAATTTTAAATACTTACTTTTCTTTAACCTCAGGTTCATTTTGGTTATTCCGGAAGCTAGTAGCATTGGACCTGATAAACCCCAATTTAGTGCTTCTTCTGCCTGAATAATGCCTATGCCTTCAACTCGTTCTAAAAAAATAAGATTCCGTGTAATAAGTTTTTGATATTCAGCAACGCCGATTAAAAAATAATCGCAAAATTATTCCACCAACACTGATTTTGCTTCAAAATTTCTAACAATAGATAACTTGGTTTTTGAAGCAGCTCTCATCGGCTGTTGATCTTCTTCTTGTATGATGATCTTGTTGAAGATATTTAAATTCCCAATTTCTCATCAGATTCATCATCTTCAACTCACACCCACTTCAAAACATTATAAACAGTAATTGATGTAGACTTCTCATGTGTTAATTCTTTTTTAAAACGGTAAAATGATGATTTGAATTCTCAATCTATTGAGTGAAAGTGAAGCGTCTTACCGACTAAACTGCACTTCATCGTCGTGAACTGATGTAGTTTACTTTCAAAAAATTCAGTGACCATGTGAACACAAGACAATTTCATTTTCTATTAACACCAATTCTCATGAGTGCAAGACAATTTCATTGTCTATTAACACCAATTCTCATGAGTGCAACATAAGCAATGAGCCTATATCCCACAATCATCACTGCCAATGCAATCACGGATATTACTTGTCCATCTAGCCCTACTGCCTTCATCTCCGGAGCATCCTCCACTAAACAAGTCCTATCCGCACGGCACGCGTATGTCTCACCGTGCTTAAACTGCGATCCCAACATGAGCTTGAACGTGTGATGCGCAATTGACACATACTTGATCCACACCATGAAACAGGGGACATGTTGTACATAAAACCCGGTCGTTAGTTGGAAAGACATCACAATAACCGATCCTAGCACGATGGCAGATCTCCCATCCATGGCCAATGCTCCGATGGCGAGCCCTAGTCCTTGAGAGCACAAGACTCCGTACAGAAGTGAGAATAAGCCTGACAGAAAGCATTCTGGGGTCGGTTTTAGACCTGCCATCCAGTAGGTTATGATGAAGGAAACTGTAGGTAGGACTAGTTCCATTGGCAGGTTTCCGAGTGTCAATGCCATGAAGTAGGATGAGAGGCGGTACATGCCTGAGGCACGCTCTTTTTCCAGCATCGTACGTTCTTGGGGGAATGTGTATATCGCTTGGAACACTGGAAAGAATCCCCAAAAGCTAGAGTAAAAGAAGAGTAGTCCAACCTGCGTTTAAACTCAGAACGTCATTTAGGTAAAATGTTGCAAAAGAGCCAAAATCCATACTTGCAAACACTGCATCTAAGCCAGTAAATAGCCAAAGAAGTTCCTATAAGTTCCTGGAAACAAGAAACCTTAGACACTCTTGAGAAAATGGCAATTTACATAAACAATGTAAATCTTTCCGGTTATAAGCTGTTTCGTTTACCTGGTCTTGCAAGTTATTGGCATCAGAGTTCCACCATAAGAATCCAGCAAGGATGGAGATGAACAAAATTTGAGCTATCCTTAGTTTGGAGAAAACTTGGTGCCTCCGTTCTTTTATGCCTCTCGCTAACAAGACCGTGAACTGATTCCACCAATTATTCAACCATCCCTTAAACTCAAGTTTATCATCAGTTAAGCCATGAACATGATTCTGATCAATGGCGATTTCAGATTTCACATACGGTGACAGATTTTGCTTGTAAGCTGCCATCAATGTTTGTTTAATTGCTGCTTGATCTTCCTGGAAATCTGCTGTCGAAACTCCTAAAAAAATGAGAGAGACGAGATAAAATTATGAATCAATCCTATACCGTTGGCAAGATCAGAATGTACTAACATATAGTCCTATACCGTTGGCAAGATCAGAATGTACTAACATATAGTCCTATACCGTTTGCAAGATCCAACAGGTAATCGGCTGGATTCATGGCAACTGAAGGGGAGAACCCAATACTTGCAAAGTATTCCAACAAACTGGGGCCTTTCCCGAAGTACAAAGGATTCCCTTCACACAATAACAGAACCTTATGGAACATGTAGAACAGCCTGCTTGACGGCTGATGAATCGTCATCACGATTGTCCTACCTCCATTAACTAACTCCAACAACGTAGACACAATCCTTAGAGCCGTGGTCGAATCAAGACCAGATGTTGGTTCATCCAGGAACAATAAGCTGGGGTTGATCAACATTTCTTGCCCAATACTTACTCGTTTTCTCTCGCCCCCAGAGATCCCTCTCAAAAATTGTCCACCGATAATGCTATCCTTGCATCTTGTAAGCCCTAGTTGAGAGATTACAGCTTCTGCGTGTTGCCTCTATCAACAAAAGCAAAGCATTCATAAGATTCGAGCATTGAAACACTAAAACTATGAATGGTCCGAACATCATTAAATTTTTAGATGTTTTATTGTACAGTCTAGTTACCTTCTGTAGTTTACTCAAAGTTTTGGGCAGCCGAAGGAGTGCAGTGTAGACTAGTGTTTCGGTGACAGTGAGGTGAGGATAGAGAACGTCATCCTGAGTAACAAAGCCTGTCTTACGCTTCATGGTGCTCGAAAATGCCTTGCCATTGTAAGTTATAATTCCCTCAAGATGGCCGCCTAGTCGACCACTAAGTGCAGTCAACAAAGTCGTCTTGCCACTGCCTGACGGGCCTAGCAGAGCTAGCATTTCGCCAGGATGCACTATTCCAGATAGACTGTTCAAGATTTCTATATCTTCTGATTTAGTTTTTCGATTCAATAGTCCTCCATGTGCTTTGATCTTGTAAACAACATCCTCAAACTGCACATTATGTTAAGCTAATGAATATGTCATCCATTGAGATTTCTAGCTACATTGTAGAATTTCACAGCAGATAGTACCTTAAGGGTAACCGGACAGTTAGCTTTGTGAAAGATGGTTTCGGTTTCTTGATCACCGGAGGGTATCTGCAGTTCCAGGTCACGGTCTGTTCTCGCCATGTTCACCTCCATAACAAGGCTCCTACTGCCGTTCATTGTATTCTGCATATACTTGGGCTAATCAGTTATCACACACTTGTTAAGTTGAACAAGTGTTAAATGCACAATAAATGGTTTTGTTGTCCAAGATTTCAAAAATAGATTCACTTTGTTTGTTTCAAACATGTGTTTCCTATGGGAAACTATCTGCTTCAATTGTGGAGATGTAAGATGTTTGTTTGTCTAATCTCTAGGTTATCACTGTGCGTGATCGTAAAACAGATTGAGCAACTCTCCCAAAATTAAGGGTTAAAAGTTTAATAATATTTGATATTTATAAATTTTTACAAATAGTATAATGTAAAATTTTAGTTTTTACGCATACATTTCTAACTTTTATAAAGTATTACTTTGTAAATGTACATATTCAATGAAATTTTAGTCGAGATGCGAGTTACACGAAGTTTCATTACATAATGACATAGGGGCTGATTGTCATAGCATTTAAATCGCCCCATTTGGCTCGATGAATAGTGATTTGGCCTAAAATACACTTTAAATACCCCATTTCAATTCAATTTCAAAAACAATTTCACCAAAATCCCATCCAAATGGTCATTTGAGTGCCATGCCAATCAGCCCCATAGATTTTTAACCTCACTATTATAATAGTGAATTGTGAGTTGCAAAGTAAGTTGTAGTGAGTGAAATAATGATGTGATAGATATTTTGAGACACCAGTATGTTGCAACATATGGAGATGATCTAAATGAATAATTTATCCTACTTTATACACTTATACTATCTCTTCTACTTTATTTTTTTTCTACTTTATCAACATATATTTTATTTTATTTGTTATTTTTCTACTCTATTATATTCTCTTCTATTTTATTTAATTTTCTCTTAAATCCCGTAAAAAGATGAACCCAATGAAGTATTTCATTGTTGGGAGAAACAACTAGTAGAAATTGAGCTTATTTTCTAAATATGGTAAGCTTAATTGCATGCATGATGCATCATAGACTACATCATGTGAATTAATTCATGGTGCAAAAGGTTCTTGAAATATGGAGCAACAAATTGGAATGAATTGTCTAAATTCCACTTGTATATTTTGAAAAAGTTGCATAACAATTAAATTATAATTGAGATAATTTAATTTTAATTTTAAAACAAATACTTCACAAATGTATACAAATTTTTAGGGTAAGGGTACTCAACATGCTTAGATTATATATAATATATTTAATTTTATTAATTAAAATATTTAGTTTTATTAGAATAATTCATATTATTAACATAGTCCATTTTCATATAGACAATTTTTATAATAACATATGTAATTTCATTAATAATAAATTATGTTCATTTCAAAATAAGATATGTATAGATTGGTTCTTATGATAATTTGTGGCATACGAGTAATTAGAATTTAGGTATCTTCATTCAAAAAATTTACTAATTTATATTTATATTTAACAATTTTTATGCTACAAATAAGTTTAAATTAGTTATGTTTAGTTCAACTCTATTTAATTATAATTTATATTATATTTCAGTTTATTTATATTCAATTCGGTTCAATAAATTTTTATTGATCTAAAGAAAGACTATTGATAGTCAACCGACTGATTATGTATCTCCAGGACTACACTATATATCATCCGAACCGAACCATTTTGATTAGTGTACTGTATTATGTTTTTGGTAAGAATATCCAAATTTGAACTAAAATGGCTGAAACCACATTCAAACGCAGTGTCTCACTAAATTTCTTGATTCCACTATTACTGTCAGCAGCAGTTTCTTCAGTCCAATCTTCCATTGATGTCAAAAGATCGGATTTTCCACCTGGGTTTCTCTTTGGAACTGCTACTTCGGCATACCAAGTAAGATTCTACTGTCTCCTGCATTCATTTTCTTTACTACAGTACCATTTACAACATTTTCTCATTGGTTATTTACAGATTGAAGGAGCTGTACTTGAAGATGGCCGAGGTTTAAGCAACTGGGATGTTTTCGTCCGGATAAACGGTGCAATTCTACCCAAATTCTTTGAAAAAAATCGATCTTGTTAGATTTTTGGTACTAGTAAATTTGAATATCATGTTTGTGATTATGCTTAGGAAGTATAGCAGATGGGGGAAATGCTGATATTGCTGATGATCATTATCACTGGTACATGGTAATTGTTTTCTCTATTTTGCAATTTAATTTCTATGGTAATAGAGTAGAAAGGCCTGCTCTCTTTTTCGTCTAAACGGAACTAGACTGAATTGAAATTATCTGTTGTGTAAAAAAAGGCTAAACAAATCTGAATTTAACTGAAATTAATGAGTTCTCAGACGAAGAGAACAAGGCCTAAATGTCAAAAATTGTAGCTGTGTTTTGTGTTTATTTAACTTGCGTGTTGAATAACTTGCAGGAAGACATAGAGATAATGCATTCTCTTGGTGTTAATGCTTACCGCTTCTCGATTTCCTGGAGTAGACTTCTTCCTAGTATGTTCTTGAAACTTGGATCAACTAGATTTCTTGCATGGTGTTTGCTCAAGATTTTTAAAACTGATTTTTGTTTTTTACTAGCTTGTAACTTGTAAGTGATTTTGCTGTGTTTGTGACCATTGCTTTCGACTTAATAGAGTCTGAAAGCTGGTGGAAACTTTGTAGCTTTTCTAAAATATGTTTTCGCCTTGTTACCTGTGAGCATAGGAGGAAAGTTTGGCGGGGTTAATGAAGCTGGTATTGTCTTTTACAACAGTATCATCGATAATCTTCTGTCGAGAGGTACTACACGAAATACTTATCCCACTTGTTCAGTTCTTAGATATAATAATCTAACATGAAATTTAAGTAAGTTTCTATTGACAATTGACACAGGAATTGAGCCTTTTGTTACAATTTACCACATGGAGTTTCCTCAAGAATTTGAAGATAGATATGGGGCCTGGCTCAATCCACTTATGCAGTATGTAATATATAATTCCAGTATTTCCTTTATAATTCCAAAACTCATATGTATTTATATGAAGTAAGCAACTAAATAGAAAATTTGCTAGCTGTATAATGTGAAATACAACATACTTTTCTGGCAGGGATGAGTTTCTGTATTTTGCCCAGATATGCTTTGAAAATTTTGCTGATCGAGTGAAGTATTGGGTTCCCATCAATGAGCCCAATATATATGCACAAATGGGGTACGAATTTGGAAGATTCCCACCAGGTCGCTGTTCACCACCATTTGGCAACTGTAGCAGTGGAAATTCAGATGTTGAGCCTTTGATTGTAGCACATAACATGTTGTTGGCACATGCTAAGGCTGTAAAACTCTTTCGTGATCGCTTTCAGGTTAGGACTTGCGATGCAACAGCTTATGGTTAATGATTAGAAGTTTAATTCATTTGACTGGCTTGCAGTCTCAAGCGAACGGTGTCATAGGCATTGCTCTGAACGCATTTATGTTCCAACCTCACACAGATAGCAAAGAGGATAAGGAAGCCGTGTATCGGGCCTTAGATTTTGACTTCTCTTGGTATGTCTAGATGTCCAATAAAAGTTTTCCCTTCTTGATAATCATTGAGTAAAGATGTGATGCACTCATATGAACATTGAGCTTGTAAATTTTGAATAATGCCAGAAAAAGTTAACTCATTGATCTTAATAGTTCTTTTTTCATCAAGATATTTGATGTTTCGCCTTGTCATTGAAAAGGGTCTTGGATCCAGTTGTATATGGAGACTACCCTCCTGCAATGAAGCGTTATCTTGGAAGCCAATTGCCAAGGTTTTCATCCGAGGAAATGGCCACATTAAGGGGGAGTGTCGATTTTATAGGCATAAACCATTATGGCACACTCTTTGCAAAAGATTGTATTAATTCGACTTGCACAGACAAGGGATTAGGTTGTCTTGAAGGTGCTGATCGCCCCATCAGAGGATTTGTATGTATGACAGGTTACAGCAATGGTGTTCCTGCTGGGGAACCGGTATGTTGATATTCGACATTTTAGGCCACATTCATTGACATGGAAGATGCTTAATATGTAACATGAGCACTCTAATATCTGACCTAATTCATTTTCTGCAGACTGAAGTGTCTTACTTTTTTGTTGCCCCAAGAGGAATGGAAGATATAGTGAACTATGTTAAAGAGAGATACCATAACAAGCCGATGTTTGTGACAGAAAACGGTAAATGGAGTGAACTTGTAGCTTATGATGGATACCATAAGATGCTCACACATTAATGTCTCTCTTGAGCTGAAGTTAACTCTGATGTCATATACAGGCTTCTCTTTGGCGGGCAGCAAAGGCGACAACTACCTGAGCGATGTGAAGCGAATTACTTACCATAAATCATACCTTGCATATCTTGCTCAAGCTATCAGGTATTTGAACTCTCATATGTAACATGTTTAATGTCTTGGAAGATGGATACTATAAGTGGTTGAATAGACGAGGCATATGACTTTAATTAGCGACATAGTGCATTGGCTAATCTAGTTCTCCTAGTGACTGTCAGTAAAGACTTGAATATGAATTTGAATTTATTCCTTGAGTTTGAATTCCTTTTGAACTGGCAGAAATGGTGGTGATGTGCGTGGCTATTTTGTATGGTCGCTGATGGATAATTTCGAGTGGATACGAGGATACAACACGAAATTTGGAATGTATCATATTGACCCGACAACATTGAATAGGATCCCTAAACTTTCAGCTAGATGGTATGGAGATTTCTTACACAATTCAAGCTGCGTTGATATAAGACTGCCCAACACAATTTCATACGACAACAAAAATATAGTCCAACCAGGAGCAAAACCGTTTGGTTCTAGTTCCCTATGAGTTCTATAGGTTCATAAACAGGTTCAAAAGCCTTTTGTATTCTTCATTATAATGGCTTTCTGCATGCTCTGTCATTTTGCTATATCTGTCCATGTCAGTTCTCATTTTGGTTTGACAATAATACTGTCATTAACTTATTATACTGATATTTAAAATCTATGGGGAAAAGATATCAGTAACCTTATCAGATAGGTTTTTCGCCAAACAGACACATGATACCGTCTGATCTTGATCACGATCTTGTTGCACAATGTTTGGAATGAAAATGAAAAGTAAAGAACAACAAGTTTGTGCAACCAAAACTCTTCATACTCTTACTTCTATAGCTTCCTGAAAACCTCAACCGCTAGCGTATGAAAAATAAATCAAGGACATACTATGATTCTACAGAATCTACAAGACTTCCACTAATCTCTTTAATGATTTGAGCTTTCTCTAACATGTTTCTTTAGATTTGTGAACTGTTTCACTAACTCATCATAGTCGGGAAGCTTCGGGTGGACGTGGCTTGGAGATTTCATGTTCCATGATTCATCTCTACAAGAAAAATGAATCCAATTAAGTTCAGTGAAACTTTCTGCCATCTGCTGTAACTTTCTCTGATAAGTTCGATTCATTACCTGTTCCATGCATTAGCATGATCTAATAGGTCATAATCTGTCTTTTCACTGGTGATTCTGTAGCTTGTTGAGGTAGTTAAATTAGTCGTACTGTGGTGACAATTGACCCTTCTTTCCTACAATAAAGAATTATCAATACATGCACTGAATAGATAGAAATAGAACAATTCTGAGGCAGGTAAATTGAACGTACCATGTTGGTTTCCGTTATAAAAGTCTGTTCACTGTATAGATTAATTGTATATAGTTGATGCTGTATCTTTATATCTTCTAGCAATTGTAGCTTCAGTTTTTGTGCCAGAGACCCTCGGACGTTGAGCATACATGTTAATTTGGAATTGACTGCATTTCCTGGTAGCAACTGGACATTCTTTCTTTCGAAATCTTGGCCAAAATGATCCCTGAATAAGTTTCTGATTGCATGCAACTCATGCAATTCTCCGCATCTTGAGGCTGCAAATATCAAGCTTGACACCGCTTCAACAACCTCATGGCACTGCTTACTGGAAACATGCATATGTTAGATTGTGGGAGTGTTTGGATACACTTCAAAAAGCAGTTTATAAACGCTTGTTTTGCCAGAGCTTGTTAAGCTTTGGGCATCACAACAGCTTAGTAATCATTCTGCAGATAAATCTTGGTGCCTGTTTGCAATAGTTATGATCCAGACTTCCAGTATATCGCAGATGACTGCAAGAGTCAAGATGTGGCTTACCTGTGTCTGAAAACGTCGCTAAGGTTGTTGAGAATGCAACCACATAAGGTTTCCAGTTGACCGTACGCAGATAACTTGCATTGATCTCTGTACAGGTATTCGATCTGACAATTGGCATGACATTTACATAACATGTCTAGACTTGTAATATATAATAGAAGTGAGTAACACTCATATAAATAAATGTTAACAGTGTGGTTACCTTTGCCAGAGCAAGCTGATGCTGGCCTTTCTGTATAAGTTGAGCAATATCACTACGCGATTGCTGTACCATAGCCGTTCCTCTGCTCATACGGTAAGCTAGATTATCCTTAAGCCGCTTGATCAAGCTTTTGCTGCATACAGATTAAATCAATCGGTAAAAAAAACCAAAGCTGTTAAAACACACTCACACTGACACAACAACATTAACGCGGACAATCTGATCCAAACATGCTAACTGAAAACACATGACAAAGTTTACCATTTTGACGATTTTCGCCACCTTCTGGAGCCTGTAATCAGTCTCAGTACTGTGCCTAGCTTATCTTGCAGCCTCATTTTTGTGAATTTTGATAGGTTATTGCAATGATGATACTTAAATATTTAAGTACTTCAGTTTCTTGGATGATTTCTAGTTTGTGGGCAAGAAAATCTTCCAGTTGTGTCTTTCCAACTTTGATTCATTCTGTTGTATATACTTTGATTCTGCAAAAACAAACCATATTATAGTTTCCTTCTTTAAGATTATGCGATGGATTGCTTCCTTTTTGTTTAGATTTTACACCTACAATATATTTTCATTATGTATTCGTTTTCTTCAATCGTCTCTTATGCTTGTGTATATATTTGAGATAGTTTTAATAAATTTTTGTCGTTTAGAAAAAAGAACTCAAATGTGTAGAATTGATGGAAATAACAAAAAATGGTATATCGTCACATTAATTTGTGAAAATTGTATCACGTGGACTCTATGATACATTCTTTTGTTATTGTATGATACAATAAATTAGACGTTGTTTGAACTAGAAAAAAAGAATTAGTTGGGCCATTTTTGCATAAAGCTGAGCACTGATGCGAATTTTATCCATCAATCAAAATCAATTCAACTACACGAAGTTTTGGGGAAAATAATTTCTAGCTAATTTATTTAGAAACGGAGTAAGCCAACTAGCTATACCAATGATCTTTATATGATCGATCATTCTCAATTTTTACTTTTTAATATGCATAATTCTTATGTTCAAATATCAACTTTTATGCTCAAAATGTTGATTACAATTACGAATTTTTCACCTAATGAAGAAAACAAATCTCAACCTCCACAAAAATTCCACAATCTTTCCTGTTTTCTTTCTATCACTTCTCCATATATTCTTTCTTGCATAAGAAAGTCTTCATACTCATTCTCCTTTACTTCACCAAATTCTCTTTCAATTTCAGTTTCCACAACGTTTGTTATACAATTTAAATTGGCAAAACCCAATTCAAATGGCCTGTTAAACAGACCATTTGAATTGAATTTGGCCAATGTTAAACAGTTCATTTGAATTGAGTTTTGCCAATTTAAATTGTATAACAAACAACCCCTCAATTTCCTTTCCTTTGTGAAATCAATCCATCAATTCCAAATAATCCTCGAGCCCCTTCTAGGCTTCTAGCCAATACCCCTCCATCCTATGCACATAAAAAACAACTGACAAGCAATTTAATTTAAAATATAATCCTCAACTTCAAAATTAAAATCGTCAATTTCAAAATAATATTTTAAATACATTATAGCCATTACCCCTACACACTATGCTCCAAGACCGAGACAAGTGACAATTAATTTAATGTAAATCTTAAACCACCAAAACCGTTAATTCTAAGTGAAAGACGACTTTCTCAACCCAACTAAAGAAATCTCGTTATAATCTTCGTCATCAAATTTCAACGTAAATGCTAAACCATCGATCTCCGTTTCTTTTTAAATTGTTTTATGAAAACTGGTGCGTGTAAAGAAATATGATATGGAATAGTACGAATTAAGGGTAGAGGAGATGGGTGTGGGCCGTGGGGGTCCTAGCTAATTTGAGAGTCAGTGATTTAGATGAGAAGAATATGAAATGTGGTTAGTTAGGAGATATTTTAAAGGCGGGTCGGTTGGACAACATTGTGAATGTCAAGTCGTTTTCTATTCATAGTAAGGTCCTTGATACAATGTTCTTTGGTAGGTTTTGTTTCATTTAAAGAAACAAGTGGGAGTTACTATTATTGCTCCCACTTATTATGTACTCATGATGTGCCCATCGTTGAAGTTTTTTTAGGGGGAGTGAAGTACCCGATACAATAAAATCAGGTTAAAAGTATTTATAGAACTGAAGTTTAATTATCTTCATTCTGATTATATTTTTATGTATAAAAAGTACATAAAATTTTAATTCAAATAAACATAATTCAACTGTATTTTTATACCAAACATACTTCATTTATTTAATTTTAACCAAACAATCCCCCCAACTTAATATTCTATGTGAAGTAAGAATTATAAGTAATTTGGTAAACTATGAAATGAAAGATTGATTATATTATGTGCGTATAACAAAGCAAAAAAAGTCATGCATGAAGTTATGATAATTGTTGTTATTACTAATTGTAATGTTAAAGTAATAAACAAAATATGGGTTCTCGAACTTGTCACGTACATTCAATTTTTTAGGTTGAAGTGTCGTGATTCAAAATGTTATGTGTTTAAATCCCTTCTAAGTGTAGATTGTGTCCTAAAATATCTTAATTTATATAAATAGTTGACGCATGTGTAATGATTGATAGACTGAATGTTCGGTTGAGTTAATGTAATATGATGGTAATTAATATTGATATCCTCGAAGAAAAGAAAGAAAAGAAAATAAAAGAAAACTTGCATCTTACTTAAGTTTTAACTTGCCATGTAGAAAAAACATAGTATTATTTTAACGATATTCAAGAGAAAATAGTATAAAACCCGTTATTAAATTGGAAAGGTGGCATTTTGTACTTGAGTATTTTAAGAACGTATAAATTTATTTTACTTATTACTTATTCAAAAAGTTTAAACCAGTCTTGATTTTTTCTGATTCTTTCTAGTTTATACAAGTAACATCGATAGTGATTACTACAATGACTTCTTGAAATTTTTTGCCGCTTTCAAATGCTATATCGGGAAAATATGACATTAAATTAAAAGACCATATATTTACCGAACACGCATTATAAAGTCCCTAAAATGTACATAAGAGAGTGTAGGATTTTTGTATGCAATTTATGGGAGTTCACATCTTGGAAAATCTAGCTGGGTGGGTGTCTGCAAGAATGGGTGAAAAGGCAGGCAGAAATAATTGGCATCATCAGTATTAATACAACATGCACACATGTGGGATGAGTCATGCATATATATAACTACTAGTTGTATTGTATTAATGAATTGTATTCTTCTTGTAAAGGTTCCAAGCCTTGGATACGCTTTCTCCTGCCATAACATGCATGTTACAACCACTCCAGGTTAATTCCTATGATTGTGACAGAGTGTACCTGTGCAATGTAGTATGTTTTCACTTCTTTCCGATACGCGCATTCCATCTCGACCTTTTCTTTGTATTGGGATGAACACGTACTGCTGGTTAGGAAATGAATATAAATGCGAGAGAAAATTATTATTAAAGTATGAATGTAATTAATGAAGTACGTGAGAGAATGAATGAGATAATTTTATTTAGATTATTTGAGAAGATGAAATTGAGATGATCGAAGAGGTTGTTCTGGAAGGTGAGGTCTTCTTATTTATTCCAGCAGTCTGGCTCTACTTATTGCTTCAGCATGTTATCTGAAATTCTTGATTCAGTGCGCTTTCTTGTTTTCAATTGAATATATTTTGTAAAAGACATGATAAAGTATGCTCATTGAAGCATTTTGTAATTGGAAATATGATTTATCTGTTAATGTGTCAATTATGTAATTAGGAAGCAAGTGAAGATTCTATATTGTAATCTTTTGATGAAATTTTCAATGAATCCATTCATGCATAATTATGTTATTCTTTTATTAGACTAATAAACAAACCTGTCATCAAATTCAATTATAATCAAAATAGCTTTTCCAAAACTTGTATACTTAATCATAATTCAATACTTTTATTTTCACACAATTAAAAAAAAATACTATGATTCATCATACATGCACGGTGAAAGGTAAAGTGCGCTTAAAAGAATATAAATTTAGTTTGTAAGATCATAATATAATTAACTCGAAAAACAATTCAGATGTATCTTATCCAAGTATGTAACTGGTCGTGATTTTGAGATTCGGACTGGAGGAGAAGGCAGGAGGGGTATGCAGAATTGATTCTTGATCGATATGTTTTTGGAGGCATCTAATTGCATTGTGATTTAGTATTGGTTGTTAATTTTTGGTTGTATTTGTTCGTTTTTTATTTTGTTGTAATTGTTCGTTGAGAGCATCTCCTTTGCTTTTAATTTTATATTAATAAAAAATTTAGCCATTTCAAAATAAAGCCTTAGTCAAAGAGATGGAATGTTCGCTACATAAGTTAAGCAACACTCCCTTCCGCCACATTAATCATCCAGTCTCATACTCCTCTTATAGATTTCTCATTAACCTAATCCCATTTCAAATAGTAAAAATGTAAATTCTGCTAAAGTTAGTTCTCTTCACTTAACATAATTGTAGTACAAAATACTAAGCACAGTTGAACTCACTTGAACTGAATGAATCTAATTTGAACTGAATCGAACCAAATGAATTGGTAGGAAGGAGAACATTTTCTTTAGTTGTTAAAGGGTAAATAAGATTAAGGGAAATAAATTAAGAATGATTAACCATGTAGAATAAAGAATCCCGCCAAAATAATAATAATAATAATAGTAATAATAATAATAATACACCAAAATCCAAGCGAAAGATTTGGCAATTCATATTTTCTCTGATTTCATTATACGACTTGTTCTTTCTTCTTCTTCGTTGATCAAAATCCATCTCCATCAACCATTTCCCCAAAACCTCCTCCGATCTCTCCGTTTCCCAAACCCTAACCCCCAAATCTCATTTCCACAACATCCATCAACACATACATTGCTCCATTCTACAACAACCACTACTCCATCCACACTCATTCACCTCATTTCGGGCCTGGGCCCGACCTAGGCCCGCCATTTCCATCTCTGATTCGATGGGAAATGCTACACCATGAGCAGACCTGAGGAAGAAGAAGAAGAAGAAGAAGAAGACGACGACCAGTCCCGATTTCACGACTCGCTCGATCGACTCTTCTCTTCCTCTTGCTCCGTTTCGCCTTCTGTTGCGTCGGAGCCTGAGGACGATTCCGATTCCGTTGATCCTTTGCTGCTCAACAACTACGATGTGTGGATTTCTCAGCCCCTGTCGGTGGAGGAGCGCCGGGTTCGCCTTCTTCGTCAGATGGGCATTCGACCACTCGGTGAGGACGTTTCAATCGGTAGTAGTCGTCGTAGCGATTTAAATGATAATGATGATGATAGTAACGTTCGTGTTAATTGCGATGGGGTTAGTGTGGGTAGTAGTTTTGGGAGGGAGTGTGGTCGGATGTTACGATCTAAGTTAGATGAGGATTGTAATTCGGTGTCGAATGGGGGTGTAACTGATGATAACCAGAGTGATAAGATGGGGAGTTCGATAAGTAGGAATGAGTTGAGAGCTAGTAGTACTGCATCTATTAATAGGCCACCCAAGGGGAAGGTAACAGGAGATGGTTGTCAGCGTAATGTGAGTTTTAGTAGTGTTTTGCCGGCTTCGGGGGATGGGGAGTTTGAGCAGAGATTGGAGCGTGATGGGGATAATGGGATTAATCCGTTGTGCATGATAAAGAATTTGGATAATGGGAAGGAGTTTGTGGTGGATGAGGTGAGGGAGGATGGGATGTGGGAGAAAATTAAGGAAGTGGGGACTGGACGTCAGTTGACTATGGATGAGTTTTCGTCCGAGATGCGTGTTGGGACTTCCCCGATTGTACAGGAGTTGATGAGGAGACAGAATGTTGAGGATGGGAATGGGGAAGGTTTGGATTCAAATGAGCATGGGAGGAATGAACGTAAGGTGAAGAAAAGGAGCTGGTTGAAGAATATAAAGAATGTGGCGAGTTCTGTTGCTGGGCATAAGGTGAGACGGAGTACTAGTGAGAAGGAAACTTCTTCAGAGAAGAGTGGTAGAAGATCAAGCTCAGCCACGGATGACAGCCAGGAGGTTCTGTCTCATGGGCCAGAGAAAGTTCGGGTCAAGCAGTATGGGAAGTCTGTTAAAGAGCTTACAGCGTTGTACAAGAACCAAGAAGTTCGGGCTCACAACGGGTCAATTTGGACAATAAAGTTCAGTCTGGATGGGAAGTATTTGGCAAGTGCTGGAGAAGACTGTGTAATTCATATATGGCAGGCTTCGGAAACAGAGAGGAAGGAAGACTTTTTATTTGACAAAGCAGATGATGGGAATTTCAATATTCTGTTTCTACCCAATGGCTCGCCAGAACCTTCAATAGTTTCACCAAATTTAGGAACATTGGAGAGGAAGAAACGGAGAGGGAGAACATCTATTAGCAGAAAGTCTGTGTGTCTTGAACAGATTTTGGTTCCAGAGACGGTGTTTTCCCTTTCTGAGAAACCTATCTGTTCTTTCCAAGGACATCTAGATGATGTACTGGATCTATCGTGGTCCAAATCTCAGGTGAGTTAGCGTTGTTTTACTTTACTTTTCTTGTTTAAGATCAAGTTCGAACTGTACATGACCTATACTACCTTTTTGGAAATTTACATTTTCTTTCTGTAAATTGTATTATTTGCTGGCTTAGAGTTTGATTTTGGCAACCTCACAAGTTCATATTTGCCTGTACATAATTCAATTGGCTCTTATACCATTATGATGTTATTTATAGGTGTTAAATACTTATATGAAACTTCTAACATACTTACATATCTTAATTCTGATGAAAGGAGAGAATATTGAAAGTGGACCAGTTCTCTAGGTATATTTAGTGCACTTACACTTTGGAAATGCTGTATTTAGGCTGGGCTTTTTTTTTGTATCTTATATGCCGCAAGAGCCTCCATTTCTTTTCATGATTCAATCATGAGTTTAGTAATCTAAATCGTATATTAGTTGTTGGTCCCATATCTATGTTATTCAGTTATGTGTTGAAAGTTTAAGTTGTTCTATCTCAATGTCTTTATTCTAAACCGCATCCGATTATACTATTCATTAGCATCTAAAGATCAGCATTAGGCCATGCTCTTACAGATCTTTCGAGTTTACAAGTCTTTCTCTTAAACTGTGTTTCCTTCAATTAAATTCTGATTTCTTGTTTAGTTTTAGTTGATTGTAGTTTTCACTTTTCTGCAGCTGTTGCTATCCTCTTCTATGGACAAAACAGTGCGACTGTGGGACTTGTCTAGCAAGACTTGTTTAAAGATCTTTTCACATAGTGATTATGGTAATTATCATTATTTTACATAACTTCCGTTCCAAGAACTTATTATTATTATTAATTTTTACTTTGTAAGAGGGGTATCTTGATTGTTTGGTTCTGGGCACTGGACCTTCGCAGAGTATAATCACAATGTATTAGATATTCTTTACTAAATTGCTCTAAATTGCAGCTATCTCAAGCAGGATAGGAAATACTTTCGGACAGGGGCTAGGTTTTGGTGGTTAATTTCAAAGAACTTTTTAAGGGTTGTATTGATGCGAGTGTAGAGGGATTGGAGAAATTGAAAATAGTTGGTGCTAGAAAAAGTGACAATATTTCGCACTTGGATATATTCGACTTTCACATTGTTTTAATAATGCAATAACTGTTAGTAAGATCTTAATATCACTACTTTTGTTCTGGTTGATATTTGAAGTCTTCAACTAATTCAGACCTATTGATCACATCCCAGTCTGTCATGAAAAATTTGTTGCTAGCTAAATTTAGGACTATTACTATGTTCACAAGTTTTTATTACTCAATTGGTTCTTTTCATATATTTCTGACTCAAGTATCTACATCAAATAACTGCATAGCGACCCTAAAGCAAATTCTAGTGCAAGAACCAACACTTACCCAATCTAAGCCAAATTACTGTTAGTCCGTTATTAACAAATGCTTCTTTTTTTTTTCGAAAGTATTACTAACAAATGCTATTACTACATTAAGTTAAACAAACTTCAGTGTAACATGTCGATATTTTCTTATGGTAGGGTTCATTGAATGTTTAGAAGCGTAATTCAATGAATCTTTTTTTTTCTTTCTGATTTCCTAAGATCTGCAGTATGTTTTTCCTTACCTTTTATCTAGCAAATCACATTTCTTGATTCTAGATTTAGGATATGGCAATTTATGAGCTTTTAAATTTTGTTGAACCAGTAACCTGCATCCAGTTCAATCCTATTGACGATCGATACTTCATCAGTGGATCTCTAGATGCTAAGGTGCGCATATGGAGCATCCCAGACCATCGAGTTGTTGATTGGAATGATTTGCATGAAATGGTTACTGCCGCTTGCTATACTCCAGATGGACAGGTCAGACATGGATTTGGTATTACTGAATTTAATTGCTTCCGTGCTGTATGAATGTGTAAATCTTTCTACATTCAGAATTGTTTAAAGTGTTCTCAAAGAGTTCTTTTTCAAAATTTTGTAGGGAGCACTAGTTGGTTCATACAAGGGTAGCTGTCGCCTATACAACACATCAGGTGTGCAATGGGTTACATGTTTAGGATATAAGCTTATGTGAAGTAGATCACTTATACCTGTCATCGTTTTTCCAGATAATAAACTGCAGCAAAAATGCCAGATCAATCTGCAGAATAAGAAGAAGAAATCCCATCAGAAGAAAATAACCGGTTTCCAGGTAAACCTCTGTGTTCTTCTTTGTTTGATGTAATCCACGTACATTGCAATTTTTTATTCCCTTATGATCATGCTTCCCACTATGGCAGGGGTGGGGCTTTATATGTCTCTGTGTTTCTTTAAGACCTCAATATATTTTACCTTTTTATTTTTATTCATCCATTCCCCCATACTCTTACAGTTGGTATTCTCTTATTGAACAGTTTGCACCTGGAAGTACATCAGAGGTGCTTATCACCTCTGCAGATTCCCGAGTTCGTGTTATAAATGGTGTTGATCTTGTTCACAAGTTCAAAGGTAAGGAATAAGGATATATGGATATGATTTTTAACTGAAAGTTAAGTTGAGTCTTGTGATGTAGGCTTTGGAGTTCTTGCTTGGGAGTGGGAAACTTATGATCCAATATCTTGTTTTCGTGTGACTATTATGTTCATATATCCGTTAAAATTTATATAGACAAAAACATTATGACCTGCTAATTTTACTTGGTGCAAGATACGACCTAGTACTCTTGTCTCTATCTGGGATAACTCATAAATTATCATTGTTCAGAATTTAAATCCTTTTACATTGGGTTCTCTTCATATGACTTGTGATTAGAAATTCAGTTGAAATGTAGCTATGCGGTCTTTGACCTGCTTGTTAAAAAAAGAATTAAGTCGAGATTATTGTTACAGCTAATGAAAGCATCCTGAATGTTTGACAGGGTTTCATAACACAAACAGCCAAATTTCAGCCTCTTTGACCTCCAATGGGAAGTATGCTATATCAGCCAGCGAAGATTCGTGTGTGTATGTATGGAGGCATGAAGCAGAATCCCAACCAAACAGAAGTAAAGGTGTTACTGTAACTCAGTCTTACGAATTTTTTAATTGTAAAGATGCATCCGTGGCAATCCCTTGGCCTGGCATGTCTGAGACATTGAGTTCTCAAGATGGTTCTGCTAGAGGGCAAAATGGTAACATAGAGGACAAGTTTACTACCTACCACCCAACTACACCAGCTGAAGAAACTAATGGTGTTGAGAGCTCACTTTTCAGCAGTAGTCCAGTTAATAGTACCCTATCAAATGGTGCAAATGGCTACTTCTTTGATAGAGTATCCGTGACATGGCCTGAGGAGAGACTCCTCTCAATTACTAAGAACCGAAGCCCACGTGTCAGTGTGGACTTCACCAATGGGTTGTGTCAAAACAGGTCAGCCTGGGGTATGGT
This sequence comes from Plantago elongata, assembly GCA_036897095.1. NCBI lineage: Eukaryota > Viridiplantae > Streptophyta > Magnoliopsida > Lamiales > Plantaginaceae > Plantago > Plantago elongata. The sequence goes on from JAYMSP010000052.1 coordinate 86,079, forward strand.
TATAGTTACCGCAGGCCTTAGAGGAGAAATCCGAACTTTCCAGAATTTCGGATTGCCAGTGCGAATCTAAGTGAAAAGGGAAGGAGCCCTAATACGGCAGCAAAATATGTATAGATACTGAGAATGTAATATGCGGGGGTCTTATTTCTTATTTTCTTTTGGGGCACCCCACTTTGTTAAAGAGTAGATATTGGGGAGTGAAGATATTAGTGTACACAGTTGAGCCTGAAAACCGATTTGTTATTTTCTGTGATCGGCAATTGTAGAGATTAGGGCATGTTGATGTATACAGAATCCTTTAGTGATTCATTCATTTTCATTTACAAGTATATATGACGCACAGGCCGAATCTGGAGCTGTTTTTTGTTTATTTAATCTACAGTGATGGATGCTGGGTTATTTTTCGTATATTTGCACCTGTTCGTTCTATTTTGGTTGTTGGATGTTGCTCTTTGCAATCATCTCTCAGGTGACAGTTCTTTCTCCAAGTCGAGCACCACTCCTCGTTTTTATGGTGTCGACATCTTTGATAGCTTTGATACTACGTACCAGTTGTAAGACTGATACTCAACTAAAAGGAAACAACTACCAGTGCAACAACATAAATCTTGGATCCGAGTTTGAAGTCGGCCTTGTTTTTGTTGAATGAGTATGTTTAAAAAGATTTAAGTTTGATGTGTAATATGCTATTGTATTTGGAAAAATTATGTAATTATTAGCTTTAATGAATAATTATAGTATTCCCAGAATTTCCACAGTTCACAAACAGGGCACAAGGGAATAACATGCCAGCAAACTATGTACTGATACTTCACTGAAACTAAACTTTATTCAGCATAGAGGCAATATGTTACAGCCATGAACATACGACAGGTAAACGCTCTAATAGACGTACATGGAGCAGACTAGAGTTCAAAAGCCGGAAACCTAGCACAAGGACAGTAAATTACAGCTATTAACACGACAGTTTGTCGCTCTAATAGGCACAAAGGGAGCATACTAGAGTTCAAAAGCAGGAAACCTAGCATTAGATGGATCAGCCATATCTAAGAATAGATAAGTCATTCCTCCAATGCCTTCAAACATGGAGTACGGCCTATCACCTCCATGCATATTACCTTCAGTTATTAGAGTTTGAGCCTTATCGTGTAGAAAGCATGTAAACGCCTTGGCCTTGTACAAAAACTCTGCCGTTCCTGTCAACTGGTAAAGAGAAAGAAACACATATGCATTCCCACTTACACCATGACAAATTCCAACTCGTTTAAGCAGGCCTCGTTCCCAGACCACATCCGCTGCATCTATAGCTGCTTGCAGAAACTCTTCCCTGCCAAATACCTGATACATGAAGAGGTACTAAGATCAATATTCTCTGTACCAATACAAACCATATCTCGAATCTTAAACTGGTAGAGTCATACAGTAGTTTACCTTGGCTGCTTTAGCAAGAGTTAGTGCAACTCCAGGAGCCCCGTGGCACCAATGGACTAGCCGATCAGTCTCATTTCCCTCACTAGAAGGGTAGTTTCCACTAGGGAACCGGTTCTTAAGCATGTATCGTAGAGTTTCTTTCACATGCTCTGCTTCATCTGGCTTCAGATCCATATCCATTAACACATTCAAAATCCCAGCCAAACCATGGGCCGCTCCCCAGTATCTCTTCCCGTGCCATTCAAACATCAACGGACATCTTCCTTTTCCTAGTTGTCGACCAGACTTTATCATTTCCTCAACTACAGCCCTCTGGAGGAACAGATTTCAGATTTTCAGTAACATGAAGAGCCACGAAGACGAGATATCTATCCATTAAGTATTATACTAGTGTAAAACGAGGCTAACCATTACAGATGAAGGTACTGTATTTCCACCAAGATTTTTGTTCAAGAACAAACATGCCCACAAGAATCCTGCTCTTCCATACAAGAGTTCGTCCGGGATATCCTTTGTAAGCTCAATCTGAAATCAATTCGTATAATAGTGTAAAGACAATATTTGAACAAGAACCGCCTATCACAGAAACATATAAGATCTTGCTAAAACATCACTACTACCTCACTGAAACGAGTCAAGTATTGATGGGATAACCAGTCATCCCCATTGTGCATTGCTACCACTGCCCCAAGTGCACATACACCAGCTCGTCCACATAAGAAAGTCGCACGCCTACACTCGTGCACACACTTTGTGACAACGGTGTACAATACATCTAGTCAAATTTGAAGCTAATATGTAGTAGTAATGACAGCCAAAGAATCTTGAGTCTACATACATATTAAGCTAAAACCTGAATCAACACATTTATTTTCCACTGCAAGAACCTAACAAGATCAATAAAGAATAACTTGCAGAAACTAAACAAGTAGAGTTGAAGTGAAACATACTGAGAACCTCGAGAAGCATAGTCACAGGCATTAATAATATCACAAGACAGAGCAAGATCATTCTTGTCCTTAGTGATCTGATACGCTTTGAACAATAAGAAAGCAGTCCCTAAAGCTCCAGTATACAGTGTGTAATCACTAACACGCTTCAATTTTTCCACCCACGTCTCCTTTACCACCTGAAACACACAAAAACAACCCACAAATCAATCATTTTTATCGAAAGAAAAGTCGCAAAACAAATGTGAAAAAGGGTATGTATTTCATCCAAAGATACAATTTTTCAGTGACCCTTTCGAAAAAAGAGGTGGGAAGAAGAGGGTAACTGTGTCTTTGAGGTCCAAAGCTGATTTCTTGAGGATTTGGGAGAGTGTATTGTAAGGAAGGTGGAGGAGTTTAGTGAGTGAATCGGTGGATAATTCTGAAATTTGAGATGTTGTTTCAGTTTCTGGGATGTAATCTGGCATTTTGTTGGGAAAGAACCGATCACCCATTTTCCCTTTTTCTCTTCAAGCTTTTAGAAACAACTGGGACATACTACTTAGAATGATTCCCTTTATATATAGCCATAGGTAGGAGGACCAAGTTCGAATCTCACCAAAACAGAACGAGAAATATCAAAACGTCTCAGTTTTCTTACTAAAACAACACCACAATTTAGTACTAAAACTTGCACCAAGATGAATAATGTTCATCCCAGTCTCAAGAATCATTTGCAGACAGACAACGAATTTGAAATCACTAGTATGGACATTATAGAACTGGAAAAAGGCAATGGAGCATTAACACAGCCAGCATGTCGAGCCTGCGTAAATGCAAAGCATTTGTAAAACATGGAAAGAGCTCTCAAACTAGTTCAATTACTGGAATCTTACTTGGTAATCCCCCTAGCATCAAATAAACCGTAATACAGATAGGAGAATGTCTCCAGAATCGGAATGCGCGTGCGCGCACACACACACATCTAGAAAATAAACAAGCACCATCTAAGTTTACAAAAAAGGATTGTAAACTCAACAAAAACCCTCACGATTATTTTATTTACAGTTCACTGTTTCATTAATAAATATTTGAGTTGGTTCGAGGCATCCTCTGAGGGTGTCATGCCCAAGCTGTGCCCTTTCATTATCTCCAAATCCAAATACTTGTCCCCTGCCTGTAAGTACAACTGTATGGTACAAGCCTGTGCTAACTTGAGCAATATGATAGCCATGCAAGCTTTCCAGGACTCGAGGGCGGAGTACTTTACCAGATACGCCCCTATCTGGGAAACCAAGACTTCCAAATGCCATCCATCCAAACCCATAAACCGATCCATTGTCCACCAAAACAAAGCTTTTTCTCCTACTGGCACAAACCTATAGAATTTGTCCAAAATGAAAATTCAGTTTGAGACATGGGTAACAACCGAGAAGCATGATCAATAACATATGAAACTAAATATCACTAGCATCTAGATCTATGAACAATTGAACATGGTAAATCTAGATAATGTATATGCTCATCCAAGTGACGTTTAAAACTGGTAGTATAAAAACATACAATCATGCTTTGATTATTTATGTTTAAGGTAAAAAAATTCATTCACATATGACGAAAAGAAACAGGATTAAACAATCAATGTGAATTCTCATGAGAAATTACAACATATTCCTTCTATAGAGCAATTAAGTTTCACTGAACCTGCACGGCTAGCTGGTTATGGAGCCTGTCAACAAGTACTGGAATAGTCTTATCAATTTCATCGCCATGGCCCAAAGCACCACAATAACCTTTGCCCCACGTATATACCTGCAATTGTAAAATAATGTTTGGTAAGAACTAACAGTAGATAAGTATGCCCAAAGAATAGAATAACAAACAAATATACGAATAGATGGAATAGAGATGTACATATCCATTGGAATCTAGGGCGACCACATGTTCATCTCCAGCAGACACTCGAACTATATGTATCCCCTTCCTCTTCAATGACTGAATCGGTCGTGGCTGAAGCTCATTGTGATGCTCTCCATGTCCCAGGCAAAAATTAGTTCCGGATCCAAAGGAGAAGAGTGTTCCGTCATAGGCAACAGCAAGAGCATAACTTGGGCCAGCAACAATCTGAACTATATTCTCAAGCAGTTCTACCTTCTGCGGTATAGGTTTATCCTGCGTGTCACCATGGCCAAGCTGACCATGTGTATTTACCCCGCAACTATATACATGGCCTTCAGTTGTTAGGAACATAGTGAAGCTAAGTCCTGCAGCTACCTGAAGATCAAAATTGTTACAACTCAACATTGCATACCATAAGGCAATGTACAAAGAGCATAAGGATTCAATTTCGGGTACTTCTCACATTCTGAACACTGTGAAATCAGGAACAATCACAGTCAGATGTTTACAATGAAAAAGTACTCTAAGCGATTACCTCAACCATCACAATAATTGCAGTTGCAACTTCATTATATACACTCTTCAAGAAAAGGTTCTTTGAAAATTGAAAAGATTAATGTTGTATTCTGATTTCTGACCAATAAAGATCTCATCTTTTAGTGTACCAAAAGGTAAACTTTGAGTACATGAAAGTACCAAGCACCCTATTCACCCCATTTGGTAGTATTCTATATTCAAAGTGGGTAAAGAGTTAACATGATTTGATGCAGGGTAAGAAACTCATACTTTAATTCTTAACCCTGTGGATTGTGACTTGTAGTATGAGCATGAGCAAACAACGGAAGTGCTTGAATGCATAAAAAAGGTCTGCAGTAATAAGCACAAGGTATACCTGCTTGCAAGAAATGCCTTTTAATGCTTCAACAAGCTTTGGCCTGAATATCGGTCTGCCTGTATCTTCATGACCACAACATAATGAAGAATTATCGCCACAAGTGAAAACCTGAATAAAGAATCAGGTTTTTAGATAATGAAGCCGTGATCACCTACAGGAGGCAGGACAATGATACCATAAGTCAAACTATCAGAAATAAGATGGCATCACAAACCTCTCCAGAGTGAGCAACAAAGGCAGCATGATTGTGGGAGGCTGAAAGTTGGGTTGCTAGAGTTGGACAGGGAAAACTAATTGGCGTAAATGCAGAACATTGTGTTGTTTCTGGACCATGACCAAGGACACCACACAAGCTAGACCCGCAAGAATACACTGTTGAGTCCTTGATCAGCAAAGTATGATATCTGCCACTCTTGATCTGCATCTGCTAACCAACTTGGAATTAGATACAATAACAAGTTGAAAGTAATTCCACTATCAACATTCAAAATTTAAAGGATGATGTTGTTTGAATGGTGAAAAAGAACAAAGCATTATCTCCATTGAAAAAGTCCATACAAAGCTCAACTACGATCACCGTATCTGATAACAGTAGAGCTGCTCTACGACATTTACTTTACACTAAGCCATTTACAACCACGGGTAAGGTAACTGCCAAGCATTACAAATGATGGCAGGAACAATAGCAAGTAACTAGAAATACTATTAACACCTGGAGATGTACATTTTCACTTGGGCACATCAAACCAGTAAGTGGGAGAGAGGGAATGCAGACCAACTCTACTTCTATATAGGAACTCAAATCAAGCAATGCATCCAACTCATGTGCGCACGATAACACATGAGTTCCACTTCCAATGTGTAGTCAATCAAAGTCACCCTATTTGATATCAAGGGAGCTTCTCCACTCAATCTACGTACACTAATGCATTTAGATCAATGTACAAGGTAAATGCCAACATTTGAACATGATGCAGGAGTAATATAACGAATAACTACCCGTGCCATCAACACCCTAAACATGTATATTTCATGACGAAAAGTTACATAATTTAGAGCATATTCTATAAGAAACATCACTCAAATCAACCATATGAGATATCAAGAGCTTTGATCAAGCAAGCAACATGTAAGGAACTGACAACAGATAACAAAACAAACAAGAAATCCTGAAGAAATCGAACATTACATTGCCTGCGGTTGTCTGAACCGTCTGCGATGACTGCTCCACAGACTGCAAGAACCTCAACAGCCGCTTCCAATTCCCATTACACCGATCAAGAAGGTCGTTCCGTGCATCATCCTCAAGCGACACGTAAATGGGATGTGATTCACAAAGCTTAAAGGCAGCAAAATCCACTAAAGAAAGAACCTTTTTCGAAAACAATCCATGACTAGCTCGAAAAGTCTTGCAAGTGAGCTCTAAATACACCAAATCATCCCCGCCCAATCGTCCACACGTTAATATTTCGAGAACCAAGTGCAGTGGCAAGTCATCCATAATTGTAAATGCTTAACCAAACTCAATCACACAAAGAAAGGTAGATTCTTGAACAAATGGATAGCAAAATGAGATTAAGGGATGACTAAGATAATGAGTTTGAATTTGAAATAGTACCTATTAAAAGCAATTGAATCTAATAAAGAAAACCCAATAAATATTCCCAGGAATTAAAATCAAGAACATAAAGTACAGACCTTTGTTACAGAATTCATGGATAATGCAAACAGGGATTGAGTCAATTGAGTGGAAAACGCAATAAGAGATGAAAGGTACAAGCTTTATAGTTTAGACAGAGAGATAGAGAAAGAGCCAGCTATTATATTCGATCTTTTGAGTTTCTTGAGTCTCTGATGTAAGGAAATGCTTTTGAGTTTCACATTTGTAGTTGACAAGAAGATATCTTCGAAGTTAAGTTTGATTCAGTTCTTCGTGAAGGAATTCGACGAGGTTAATGCCAAACTCTTAATTTAAAGTTTAGGGAAACTCTTAATTTCAAGTTTAGGTTATAGAATTTGAACGTTGTAATTGAAATTAAATTTCTTTTACAAAATGTTCAATATGTGTGGGGATAAGTCCACTCCAACGAACAAACAGGGTTTAATAATAATCGAGATTGTTGATCGGCTTGCAGACATGAATATGATGTGCACGAGAAGGTATAGGAGCCAACTATTATATTCGATCATTAAGTTTCTTGATTTTCGGATGCAAATATCTTTTGGTTTCACATTTATAATTGACAAGAATGTAATTTCGTATTTAAGTTTGGATTTTGAACAAGATTTGAATAGTTAGTGTTAAATTAAAAGTTGGTTCGGACCGGATAATAGGACCGATCAGGCGGTAATACTCTCCTTTGAAGAGGTTTGAAGAAGACCAAAACCCTATCAAACAATCTACACTATGCAATCAAACACTGAAACATAACACTTCTTCCACTTTCCTCTACAATCTTGCCTGATTCCTCCAATTTTCATAGCTACTCGGCTCCCTGTTGCGTGTAAATTATGACATATCTCTTGTCTGCTTTAATAAATAGGTGTTTTGATTTTTTTCAAGAATGTTAAGCATGTGCTGAATAGTGAAGAAGTGAGATCATGAAGCCTCCTTTTTTGTTGCTACAAGAGTTGTGTTGTGTACTGGATATGGTAAAAAATTTGGTACACTACAATGAGCTAGACAGTGTCACTAGAACAACTATGTTCACTAGTGGATTTTGCAGGATAGCAGAAAAGTTCAAGAAATGTGCTTGAGGACTAAATTATTTTTAAGTGATTGTGCAAGTTATGCTTACCATTATTACAGGTTTATAAGATTCCTTGGGCATTTGTATGATATGTTAGTCTAGTTCACAGATCCTTCCATTTTCACCCTTTTTCTGATTCGCGCAATGAATGTGGGATCCTGCAGCCTGGCTATGATACTCAACTATGTCTTTGTTGCTTATGTGTTATTGAATATTATTTCTGTGTATTAACAGGTTAACTTTGAAAGGTTACGCGGTCTCAGGAGGTGGGAGAGTGGATAGACCTGGACTAAAGCCACCAAATATCAGAAACCTGGCATACCATACGCTTCTGATGACGAAGAGTGATAAATGGGCAATTCTTTTTGAGGCGGAGGCTGATATTTCACAGAGTACAGGGATTGTAGCAAAAGCGATTGAATCCATACTTATGCACATCTTCTTGACATCTTACACAATAAGTTGCTAAGTCAAGAAACAAAGCTAGCAAGCTACAGAATCAAAGCAGAACGAAAATGACGAAAAGTAAACTGCTTTTAGGATGTAGACTTATGTTTGCAAAATTCAGGAAAATCCATAAGCAAAAGACAAGCGGGGGACGAGAATATTTTGTAATTTCCCCCCTGCATCAAATGATAATCTCAATCCCGAATCATTGAAGAAACAAGTGTACAACCGTAAGACATTTCTGAATTAGTAGCAAACAAACAGCAAGCATATCTGCACTGAGAGAGATTGAGTGCTTCAGTTCTTGGACACACAGTATAGTACAGTAAGATATTTCTGAGTTCGATTCTTGATGCTTCAATTACAAATCTACCAATCTGACTATGAGCAAGCAATGAGTAAGAGCTAAAATTGATACTATGTTTGTAAGAGCTAGCTAACCATACTTATCTGTAAGAGCTTGAGCAGTTTGTGGTGAACTTTTCAATCTGAACTTGCTAGCTGTTCACATACGTTTATTATTGCAGCAAGAACAACCAAGAGAGCCGTGTAGACACCGACAGCAACCCTGTACGAAACCAGAGTAATCAGATAAGTAGCGAAACCTTCGAAAGCATAGAATCTGACTTCATTAAGACTTAGCCTCTCAAACCACATATCAGTTAAGAAAAACTGAGGAGGCCTGGACATGAAAACGAGATCCAGCAAACTCAGGTCCAGCCTCTGCGTGTCATCACCCCCAATTTCACAGTACTCATCGAGCCTAAAAGCATCCATGTCTATATTGGCTCCGACAAAAGTGTAGAGCCCGTTCTCCAGGAACTGTCTGATCGAGTCGGGCATATGGGACGGGTCATCAGATAGGTGGAAAAAGAGGCAATGGTTGTGGACGAGGATTTGGATGCAAGGTTGCATATATATACCGTAAGTCAAGAGTGCGAGATAGACAATCTTTGGTTCAACTGTTGGGAGAGACAAGTATCCACTGATTTCGGCAATCCATTCTGTGACTCTGTCAGGAGCGTTGGTGATGACGGACAGCATGAGTAAATTGTCATCGAGGGGATCGATCTGTTGATCGTAGAAGAGTTCGTCCCCCATTTTCGATCGAAATCTCTGCAAGCTGTTTCTTGAAGAGATCGACCAGTCAGTTATGATGAGTAGAGAAGAAGAAGAAGTAGACTGATTGATAGAATTCCATCAGTTTTCTGAATGTTTATATAACAGACTATTAGGCTTAACAGACTTGTTGTAACCGCCTTTATAACTGTCACTCAGTTAATTGCAAAACTAAACTGCTTACTTATCTAATTACTAGCAATCTAGCATAATTGGCTGGTTATAAGCTAAGGTCATTTACTTATCTAAAGTTAGATCTCAGTCAGGTAAGCCACATTGATTCGTAGACCGGTGGTCGGATTTTTGTGTCATAAATACTTTTTTCGTTTTCATTACGGCAACTTTACATCATCACAACACATTAAAGAGAAAGAAGAAAAGGGTAATTTTCCAGGAGCAATGAACCTAGGACACACATCTACAATGGATGCACTATGAACAAATACAATGAGAGTGAGAAACTTCATTGCTCTTGGATATTGAACATCGATGTTAATTTGTGTTAGAAACTCGATCAAAAGTCTTTTTACTTCCCTTTGTCCTTGCTAGATGAGGAAAGACGCTCAGAAAGGTTTCGGCTTAAAAACCTTGCCTTGTCAAGAATCCTGCTACAGGTAATACCTGCAGTAGTGACACAAGGTCAGTTCTATTGATATTAATTACCATTGTTTAACATTATATAACTAGACAAAATGATGGGTTGTAGACTTACCCCGGGTGCAACTTGATGTTTAGATAAGATGAGCTGGTGACTAAGGCCTAATTGTCGAAAGAGAATGCCTTGGCTACTGAGATTGTTTCAGCCAGGGTGTGAGGTGGTGGTTGATCTGAATCCATGCACATCTCCATTTCGTCCTCTATCAGCGTGACATTGCCAAGGTTGATGCATACACTCTTGGCCAACATTATTGTGTCATTAATTTTCCCAGCAACTTACCATTCTTTTGTTCGTTGCCTTTCTTAAAAGTACCACTTGTTCTTCAGTACTTGAATAAAATGAGCTCTCAATACATGTACCGGTAGATTTTTTGTTGCTTGATCTTCTATACCCGGGAAACCATTATGTGTTGTGCAGTTTATTATTTCCACTATGCAGCTCACTTTCTCTGTTCCAGAGGGGCAAAAGATGTCGGCTTGCAGCCAACAAGCTCACAGCGGTTATGTTACTAATCCATGGCTGGGGATTTTCTTCCAAGAAGGGCAGTCCTTTGAGTTCCATAATGGTTTGGTAGATGCTCGGGTTGAGGCAGTCTCCTAGAGTTCTAGCTATATCTTCAATCTGTTTTAATATTAGCCATATAACTGAGACCTACAATTTCAACTTCCAAGCTTGCACCATCGTGGGTTGAGGCACCGAGAAAAACTTGTATACATTGGATGAATGCCTGTGTTTTAGTAGTTTCTGTGACTCATATCTTTGCCAGTTGCCACATATATCCACTTCCAATGTATGAGAGGGATTTCATGACTTGTGAAAGAAATACATCGTGCATTATCTTCAAGCCAACACTCATCAGGAATCAAAAGAAGAGTCTGCAGATTGGTGGGGCTCAATAATTTCTTCCAAATCGACAAGGCAGCAGTACAATCACGAAGAATATGGAGCACGGTTTCGTCCTGTGTGTTGTAAACAAGGCAGCTCGCTGAAAAAAAATCTTTCGCACCTTACTCATGTGATTAGTGGCTAATTTCTCTTGAGAGTCAAGCCACAGGAAAAGTTCAAGAAATGTGCATGAGGACTAAATCATTTGCAAGTTCTAATTACCATGATTACAGTTTTTGTTAGATTTCTTGAGGCATTTGTATGATATGTTAGTCTAGTTTGCAGGTCCTTTCATTTCTTCACCCTTTTCTAATTCGCGCAGTGAATATGGGATCCTGCAGCCTGGCTATAATAGACCAGTATGTCTTTGTTGCTTGTGTTACTGAATATGTGATCGTCTGTACTTGAACACGTAACTGTGAAAGGTTACGCGGTCTCAGGAGGTGGGAGAGGCATAGAGTAAGTACGTAGATATATCTATTGATGGTGGGAACTGGGAAGACCTGGATTGAAGCCTCAAATATCAGAAACCTGGAATACCATACGTTTCAGATGACGAAGAGTGATAAATGGGCTTGGTTCTTGTTGAGGGCTTGAGGCGGAGGCTGATATTCGCAGAGTACAGAGATTGTAGCAAAAGCAGTAAGTTGAATTGAATCCTCTCTTTGCCATTAATTAAGTTGGTAGATGCCATTAATTAGAAGGACAAGTCATACTCAATCTTCTTATGCACATCAACTTGACATCTTACACAATAAGTTGCTAAGTCAATAAACAAAGCCAGTAAGCTACAGAATCAAAGCAGAACGAAAACAACGAAAAGTTAAATATCAAAGTAATACTAATAATGTCTACGTACAATTGATGCTTCAATTGATTACAAATCTACCATATCTGATTATAAGAAAGCAAGCAATGAGTAAGAGCTAAAAGTTGATACTATATCTGTATAACAGATAGCTATCCATACTTATCTGTAAGAGGTTGATACTATATTTGTGGTGAACTTTTCAATCTAAACCTGCTAGCTGTTCATATTGCAGCAAGAACAACAAGAAAGCCGTGTAGAAACTGACAGCAACCCTGTACGTAGCCTGAGAAATCAGATAAGTAGCGAAACCTTCACGAGCATAGAATCTGACTTCATAAGCACCAAGCTTCTCAACCCTCCAATCAGTTAAGAAAAACTGAAGAGGCCTGGACGTGAAAAGGCGATCCAGCGAGCTCAGGTCCAGCCTCTGCGGGACATTACCCTCAATTTGAAAGTACTCGTAGAGCAACAAAAGATCCAAGTCTATATTGGGGCCTCCGACAAACGTGTAGAGCTCGTTTGCCAGGAACTGTCTGAGCGAGTCGGGCATTTGGGGCGGGTCATCAAATAGGTGGAATAATAGGCAATGGCAGTGGACGAGGATTTGCAGGACGCGAGCTTCCCCATATAAAGGCAAGAGTGTGAGATAGACGATCTTGGGTTCAACAGTTGGGAGAGACAAGTATGCATTGATATTAGTGATCCATTGTGTGACTCTGGCAGGATTGTGGGTGATGACGGACTGTATCAGTACGTTGTGGAAGGGATCGATCTGTAATTCGTCGATGAGTTCGTCCTCCATTTTATCGAAAGCAAGCTGTTTCTTGAAGAGATCTATCTGTCAGTTATAATGAGTAGAGAAGAAGGAGACTGATCCATCAGTTTTCTGAATGTTTATTTATATAACTCATAGTAACTATCAGCTTAACGGACTTGCTGTAACCTCCATTTATAACTGTCACTCTGTTAAACTGAGAACTAACTACTTACTTTAGAAACAATTATAATCCCTCCATCCCAGCTTCATTCACTTGTTTAACTTTTTATGATCAATACCGTTCAACTTTGAACTTGATTTACTGATCATACAATATGCTTGTGTTTTACTAGTTGCTATGACTCAGACGAGAAGAAATTGTTTCGCGTATGGATTTTGCAGGATTGCAGAAAAGTTCAAGAAATACGAATGAGGACTAAATTATTTTTAAGTGCATTTGCCAGTTATGTTAGTCTAGTTCGCAGGTCCGTTCATTTCTTCAACCTTTAAGATTCGCGCAGTGAATGTGGGATCCTGCAGCCTGGCAATGATACTCCAGCATGTTTTTGTTGCTTATGTGTTATTGAATATGTGTTCTGCGCATTAACAGGAAAATGTGAAAGGTTACACGGTCTCAGGAGGTTGGAGAGGCATAGAGTGAGTAGAGATATATCTACCGATGGTGGGAAGACTTGATTAATGCCACCAAATATCACAAACCTGGCATACTTTACGCTTCTGATAACGAGGACACTGATAAATGGGCGTGGGTTCTTTTTGAGGCGGAGACTGATACTATTTCGCAGAGTACAGAGATTGTAGCAAAAGCAGTAAGCAGTAAGTTATGTTGGCAGATACCATTTTAGTGTTTTGACTCTTCAGATTTGGAAAGACAATAAATGCCAGAGGTATATATGTTTGCATATAGTGTAGTAGAACAAGTCATACTCAATGTTCTTATTCACAGCTTCTTGACATCTTACACAATAAGTTGGTAAGTCAAGAAATATGTCTAGCAAGCTACAGAATCAAAGCAGAACGAAAAACAACGAAAAGTAAAACAGCTTTTAGAACGTAACTTTTGGTTGCAAAATTCAGGAAATTCATAAGCGAAAGACAAGCTAGGGACGAGAAAATTTTGTAATTTCGCCCCTGCATCAAATAATAATCTCAATCGCGATTCATTGAAGAAACAAGTGTACAAATTGTAATACATTTCCGAATTAGTAACAAACAAACAACAAGCATATCTGTACTGAGAGAGATTGATCAGTTCTTAAACACACAGTACAGTAAGATATTTCTGAGTTCGATTCTTGATGCTTCAATTACAAATCTACCATATCTGAGTATCTGACTATAAGCAATCAAGCATATCTGTACTGAGAGAGAGATTGAGTGCTTCAGTTCTTGAACACACACAGTACAGTAAGCTATTTCTGAGTTCGATTCTTAATGCTTCAATTACAAATCTACCATATCTGACTATAAGCAAGCAAGCATATGAGCAAGAGCAAAAAGTGATACTATATCTGTGAGGAAGAGAGCCATGCAGAAACTGACAGTAATCCTGTACGTTCCCAGAATAGTCAGATAAGTAGCGAAACCTTCGAAAGCATAGAATCTGATTTCATAAACACCAAGCCTCTCAGCCGTCCAATTAGTTAAGAAAAACTGAAGAGGCCTGGACTTGAAAACGCGATCCAGCCTGCTCAGGACCATCCTCGGGGCCCTCCGCATGTCATTGCCCCCAATTCCACAGTCAAAGAAGAGCCTCAAAGCATCGGTGTCCATATTGGCTCCGACAAATATGTAGCCGAGCCTGTTTTCCACGAACTGTCTGAGCGAGTCGGGTATTTGGGGTGGGGGCCGCGGAGATAGGTGGAAAAAGAGGCAATGCTGGTGGACGAGGATTTGCAGGACGTAAGATCTCACAGATGGATTTACACCGTAAGGCAAGAGTGTGAGATAGACGATCTTGGGTTCAACAGTTGGGAGAGACAAGTATGCATTGATATCGGTGATCCATTGTGTGACTCTGGCAGGATCGCGGGTGATGACGGAATATATCGGTACGTTGTGGAAGGAATGGGTCTGTAATTCGTCTAAGTGTTCGTCCTCCATTTTCGATTAAAATCTCTGCGAGCTGTTTCTTGAAGAGATCGATCTGTCAGTAATAATGAGTAGAGGAGGAGGAGGAGGAGGAGGAGACTGATCCATCAGTTATCTGAATGTTTATATAACTAAGAGTAACTATCAGGCTTAACTGAATTGCTGTAACCGCCATTTATAACTGTTGTTAAACGGAGAAATAACTACTTATCTAATTACTACCACAATCTATCTATATTATCAACATATATTCGAATTCGTTTTGACGAAACACCAATCTTGAATATTATTATTAAATAAATAAATTTATAAATTAAAATAAAATATAAATTTATTAAATAAGATAAAATGAAATAATAAAATTTAAAGAATAAATAATTTATTAAATTAATTCAATCATACATGAAATTTTATGAAATTAGTTTT